>JAJMJJ010000058.1:0-38441 GCA_030568955.1 Geotrichum siamense (nom. inval.) | reverse complement strand
GTATTCTTAAATAGTAATGGTACATCCTATTATAAAAATAAAAGAACTTCTAGAGAAATACTTTTGTATTTATATTTACATATCCTTCCAAGTTTTGCGTTTACGCAAAATAATAACATCGGTAGAGATTATTATACAACCATTAATATATTATTTTCATAATTATTTCGATGCATGTGTACATATATATGTACACATGTATACCATTACATTGCTATATTTCTAAATTGATATGTTGACAAAACGATATACATCTGCACAGTGTGTATGTATCTCAATTTCAAATTGCAATAACGGAAACTTCTACCTCCATCGTTCATCACGAATTAGCAATTCAAAAGCTTAATGCTCGTAAAAGTTTCATAATTCAATTGAATTTTAGAGGCATTAACACAACACGCTACAAGCTAATATTAAAAATAACATTAAATCAGAAATACTTTTGATGATATATACAATGTATATAAATTTTTCCGTTCTATTGTCGTCATGTATCTTTGTTGTTATGTAGGAAATTTCTTTTCTTGCTGCTTCTTTTATCTCTTCTCTTTTGCAACATAGACTTGATTACAAAATGACTTGATATATACTGGGAAATGAATTTTATTTTTCTTCCTTAATCAAGTTTATTTCTTTGCGTTTTTCTTTTTAAGGAAGAAAATTTATGGAAATATCTTTTATGTGTTAATTCAATGTTCATATCATGTACATACATGTATGTACATAGGTATACCCCAGTCTTTTATATTAAATGGCTTCAAGTAAACATCATTATGTATAAATAATTCCCACTGTGTACTTATTTTTCTTTTCAGTATCCCTTGTTCACAGAGTCGTGATCTGTGCCTGGAAATGATTGGTAACTTACCAACATTTGATTTCTGATGGGAATGGAATGATGATAGTTTCTAATACCAATATTTTAAATCCTTTATACTGTAAAAATACCCAAAGCAATCAATATTACAAGAAAAAACAGTTTTACAAGACCAGCATGTTTTGTAGATTAAATTAATACAGATAAAATGGGGTAGAAAAAAAATATAATAATAAAAAGGAGGAATATGAGCATAAATTTATTTAATATTTACAATGAACTAAATAGTTCATATTCGGTTTTATTTACATAGGTATGTAGTTGCTATGCTTTCTTGCTCCTTTGTTTTTTTATATATGTTGAAGAACGATCAAAGTGTCATATACATTGGAAGAATATTGAAAAAAATAAAAAATAAATGGCACATAGAACCTTTGCTTAATAAGCAAATTTGCTATGTAAATGCAAAGGAAAAGACTAATCAGAACCCCACCACATCCACAACTAGGCCATCAAATTATACAACCCGGTTGGATACTAATTATTAAATTTATCTAACTTGATGAAATAAATAATGAAACAGTAATTGTATGTTGGATTTATTCATGAATAAAAAAAATTAGGTGAAGATTATGGTAATAAAGAATAATTTACCACTGTGAAACTGATGTATTATTAAAAGGATTTTAAGAATTTAATTCAATAAGTAATAGTAAAGTACTTGTATATATGTATGTATACCAGGAATAATATTAATATTTTACAAGTGGTTTAATGATACTGTTATGTAAATATTTGCAGAATCATTTGCAAGAAATACTCATAAATTTCATAAACAAGTTCTACATTTCTACTAGTTTAAAATATACAACTTGTGTCTTATTAACTTCATAGTAACCCACAGCATTGGAATTTGAAAAATTGAAATAAATTTATTTACGGTATTTCGATGGATCAAATAAAAATTCAAACTGCTTGTATAACTTTTCTATGACAATACGTGATTGCCTGACAACTTTGTCTTAAAAGGTGAACATATTACATTAGAATTCCAATTGGTTTAAGGTATATTCTTTATCACATTCTAATTTTGATGCAAGTTCAATTCATCATTGGACAATTGTTTGGAAATAAATAAATAAAAAATAGTGTAGAAATGAATTTCTAATAATCAGGCCGTGTGCATTGACTGAAAAATTCAATTGTTGTAGTCCAGACACCTTTTGACCAATTTCTAGAAATAAGAAAAATAGTGAAAAAAATCTTTGTGTTAGCAATGATAAACCCCTGTAGTTTAGGCGTACTCGTCCGTGCTTTTTCATGGCGCACTATCACTGAACTTGAAACCCAAGATATACAAAATTTCAATAATACTCACTGAAAGTTCATCCAACCATTCTTTACACTAGTAGTGAAAGAGTCCATAAAATCTATATCTTGACTTGGAGTGCGTGCTCTAAATCTTTCAGATGTAACTCTTCTGTTGGTGACATTTGAGTCGTCCAAGAATGGATGAGTTTGAACATCAATACCAGTGTATTGAGATCTTGGTGCATGAAATGAGAAAAAGGGAAAGTTGTTACTTAGCCCTTCAGTTTGAGACACTTGATGGACAAAAAAAAAATGTTAAAAGATTCGTTATTTTCATAGCTATTTTAATATCAATTCTACTTTACTTGATGGTAATGACCTGTGGCGAGGTTGCTGAGGTTGAGAGTAATCATTGCTTGGATTACCACAGTCATTGTCAGATTTGTCGGCAGTTTGTGACATTGCTTTTGTGGTAATTTTGATTTTCTTCTTCTCACAATAAAATAAATTAAAAATAAAAGTAGTGAAAGAAATGTGTATTTTATTGAAAATTATGGGAGGGTGGCAGTACCCGCTGTAAAGCATTACATCAGGTTTGTCGTGGTACCTGAAACCTTAAAATTTTTATGATATAGTTGACCACGAATTAGGTTAGACACAGAAAGTACGGGATTGTTACAGTAGCGACGAATTCAAGTTCAAAGTTGATGTTCAAAAATGTTTCTAAGACCAGAAGCTTCTAGTAGAAACTAACGGAACATTTTTATCCCGATCTCAAATTTTCTGTTGAAGCCGGTTCCCCGGTCGGTCGATCGGACACAACGTCATCGGTTTGATTATGTTATTTATATAGCATCATTACATAATAACAATGATAAAAAGGCACATGATCAGCCGTACACACGGAGCAAAGGGTTTTCCACTGTTCACGATGAGTTCACAAATCGAATGGTCAAATCTTTTTCTATTGAAGCAGAGAACGGATTCTTACTGCTTTTGAGATCGTCGTAATGATGTAACAATAATCAGATGATTATATTTTAGCTTAGTAACGGAATTATATGAGAAAAAAATAAAGTTATTTCCACAGCCTTCTATTTAGCTCTTCCCCCAAGGCTTTCCATCAATTGCCCAAGTTGGAAATATTCCAGCACTTTCTGTGTACACATGCCACTTGTAGTAATGCCAGAAATTATATAAACCTTCTCATTCACTTCTTTTTTTCTATTTTTTTATTCCTCCAAATATTATACTATTATAATAACATTTCTACAAAATGTCTAAAGCAATCGGAATTGATTTGGGTACCACTTATTCTTGTGTTGCCCACTTTACTAATGATCGTGTCGAAATTATCGCCAATGACCAAGGTAACAGAACTACTCCTTCTTTTGTTGCCTTCACCGACTCTGAACGTCTGATTGGTGATGCTGCTAAAAATCAAGCAGCAATGAACCCTACAAATACTGTCTTTGATGCTAAGAGATTGATTGGTAGAAAGTTTTCCGATCCTGAGGTCCAGTCGGATATGAAGCACTTCCCTTTCAAGGTCGTTGACAAGGGTAGCAAGCCTGTCATTGAAGTTGAATTCAAGGGTGAAACAAAGTTCTTCCAACCTGAAGAAATCTCTTCTATGATTCTTACAAAGATGAAGGAGACTGCCGAAGGTTACCTAGGTACTAAGGTTTCCGATGCCGTTATCACCGTCCCTGCTTACTTTAATGATTCTCAACGTCAAGCTACTAAAGATGCAGGTTTAATTGCTGGTCTTAATGTTCTTCGTATCATTAACGAACCAACTGCTGCTGCTATTGCTTATGGCCTTGACAAGAAGGGTGAGGGTGAAAAGAATGTCCTTATTTTTGATCTTGGTGGTGGTACTTTTGATGTATCTCTTCTGACCATTGAAGATGGTATTTTTGAGGTCAAAGCTACTGCTGGTGATACTCACTTGGGTGGTGAGGATTTCGATCACAGACTTGTCAACCATTTTGTTGCTGAATTTAAGAGAAAGAATAAGAAGGATCTTTCTACGAACCAAAGAGCTCTCAGACGTCTTAGAACTGCCTGTGAGCGTGCCAAGAGAACTCTTTCTTCTTCTGCTCAAACTTCTATTGAAATTGACTCTTTGTTTGAGGGTATTGATTTCTACACTTCTATTACTCGTGCTAGATTTGAAGAACTCTGTCAAGATCTATTCAGATCTACTATTGACCCTGTCGAGAAGGTCCTTCGTGATTCCAAGATTGACAAATCTTCTGTGAATGAAATTGTTCTTGTTGGTGGTTCTACTCGTATCCCCAAAGTTCAAAAGCTTGTGTCTGATTTCTTTAATGGTAAGGAGCCCAATAAGTCGATTAACCCTGATGAAGCTGTTGCTTATGGAGCTGCTGTTCAAGCTGCTATTTTAACTGGTGATACTTCCTCGAAGACTCAAGATCTTCTTCTTCTTGATGTTTCCCCATTGTCTCTCGGTATCGAAACTGCTGGTGGTATCATGACCAAGCTAATCCCCAGAAATTCTACAATTCCTACTAAAAAGTCTGAAACTTTCTCTACTTATGCTGATAATCAACCTGGTGTTTTGATTCAAGTCTTTGAAGGTGAACGTGCTAAGACTAAGGATAATAGTTTGCTTGGTAAATTCGAACTTTCTGGTATTCCTCCTGCTCCTCGTGGCGTCCCTCAAATTGAAGTTACTTTTGATATCGACGCCAACGGTATCTTGAATGTTTCCGCTCTTGAGAAGGGTACTGGTAAGACCAATAAGATTACCATTACCAATGATAAGGGTCGTCTTTCTAAGGAGGATATTGAAAGAATGGTGTCAGATGCCGAGAAGTACAAGGAAGAAGATGAAAAGGAAGCTGCTCGTATTGCAGCTAAGAATGGTCTTGAGTCCTATGCTTATTCTCTTAAGAATACACTTTCCGAAGATAAGATCAAGGAGAAACTTTCATCTGATGACCTTGCATCTGTTGAAAAGGCTATTAGTGACACTATATCTTGGTTAGATGAGAATCAAACCGCCACTACTGAAGAATTTGATGACAAGAGGAAGGAACTTGAAGGAGTTGTCAATCCTCTTATGTCTAAGGTTTACGCAGATGGTGGTGCTGCCCCTGGTGGATTCCCTGGTGGAGCTCCTGGTGGATTCCCCAGCGGTGCTAATCCTACTGGCGGTGAATCAAGTGGTCCTACGGTTGAGGAAGTTGATTAAACTTGTTAATCCGCATATATCTCTCATAAAAGCCATTTTCAAGACGTGTATATACGATATTCGTTCCTTAATTTATTTATAATTTTAATGAATTTTATTTTATCTTATTTTTTTTTTTTTTCGTAGTAAATGTGGAGTTTGGTTCCTTGTATTGTACCGTGTATATTTCCCATTTCTTCTTTTTCTCATCATTCTTCCAACACATTCAGATAATAATAATAATAATAACGAGAACAAAATTAAAGTATAGTCGAACAATCAAATCACTAACTCTCACAAATGCTCTTCAAATCATTAAACACATAATCACAACGCTCTATTACTGTCTCGCCACTCCAAACGACATTATCAAAAAATCAGACTTCACAATGACTTTCTTCTTGACACCATAGAAGTCTTTCTGTAACCTCTTCCATTGAAATATTCTGTAGTGTACGACGTCTTTTTTTCTTTTAGGACATATCGCAAGATTGTGCGTTCATCTCGATCTGTATACGTGGTAGGTCGTCCTACACATTTCCCTGTTGTCTTGGGTTGTTCAGATCGAAGTAAATAGGATGCAACTATCCCATGACTGACATTAAGAAATTTAATGATTTGGGGAGCAGTTGTGAGAGTTAGTGATGTGATTGTTTGATCACAACTATACTTTAATGAGCGTGACTCGATTACGAAGACTTTTGTTCCTTCAGAGGCGTTATATCTCAAAATTTTATGTATTCCCTTTGTTTATGTAGTGTAGCGTTCATGCAAGACAATGACTCTATCCACACCAGTAGTATGATCAAAGATTGGCTCAACAAGAAATAAATCAAAACTCTTGAAGGTCCCATTCAATATTCCGATTTCAACCCTATTGAAAACATATGGAACATTCTTAGAGAACGTGTCTGCCATAATCACAAAAAAATTAAATCATTCAAAGACAATTCTACTGGCTGGTCGAAATTGAAAAGTATCATTATTCAAGAATGGGACGCCATTCCAAATCATATTTTTGGAGTATTCCAACCTGTGTTGAAAAAGTTATTGCTTGTAAAGGAGAAATGATAACTTTTCAGATTGTTATTTATTTGATTATTTCCATGCTATTGTTATTATACTTTACTGTTTACATGTTTGGGTTATAAGCTTGCAAACTTTCCAGGAATGAGAGTAGATATTTCATTGAAATTTTATATTTTGGTGATATGGTGGACAACACTTAATTAAAACTTTTTCTTTTTCCACAATTTGTATCAAAACTGTTTTATTTTCATCTTTCTATTCTTTTTACGCGTCTTTATTTTTTCTTGTAAATCTATTACATGTTTAAAGAGAACAAATACAATAACAAAATAGATACAACCATAAAATAAATGGATACACCACCTCCTCCACAATCAGATCAAGAGACCGTGATGTCATCTTCAGGATCAGAGGATGAAGATACGATTAAGACTCAGATCGAAGTGTTACTACGGAAACTTGATGAGAAGAGGAAGAAAAAGAAAAAAATTGAGGGGGTTAGTGAGATGGAAGAAAAGAAATTAGATCTTGAAAGGACAGCAAATGAAGATGAACAAAAGCCCGAAGAAATTGAAATCCCTAAAACTCCAAGTCGTCGAGAACAAAGAAAGGATCATTTGCGCAGTTCTAAAACGTTACATTCACCGACCGATAGATTTATGGATGATGAAGTTATACGATCTCCGGAATTGGGTGTGAGGACGCCGGAAAGACGACGAGTCGAATTGAAGGATGAAGAAGTCAAGTCGCCAGCTAGAGTGGTTTTAGGAATTGATAAAGGATTAAGTGGATGGGATGTAAGTTTGAAAAGGCCACCGAAAGGAATTGATACATCACCATTTAGTAAAAAAGGGGAAAATGGAAGTGAAGGTTATCCGAAAAAGTTTTTGCCCAAAACTTCGTCAGATAGATCACCCTCAAAAGTTGGATCTGGTAGAATGGGATTTGAGATGAGAAGTCCTCCGAAGCCTCCAAGTATGACGTTTGCACAAAAATTGAGAATTTCTAGTAAGTTGGACCAGCAAATGGAGCAAGAATCCAAGGATATGATGCTGAAGAGACGGAAAGGATTTGGAATGTCGAGTAATATTGGGAGTGATCAACAGTCTTCGTCCGACAAAGGTATTAGTAAGATGACAACTAAGCTTTTGGCTAATGCTGCCACATCCGACGACGATATACGCGAGCCATTCACACATCTTCGTCTCTCGAAAGCTCCTTCTATCTCATTCAATGAACTCCGAAACCAAATCGATGATGCCGAACTATTTAACGTTTCTAAACTTTTCGCGACCATACATCCACCTAATTTTGATCCTCCTCAAGTCTGTAATTGGGTTCTAATTGCTGTTGTTGCGAGCAAATCCGCAATCAAAAATTATCCCAACACTGACCAGAAGTATATTACAGTAACATTAACCGATCTAAAAGCATTTTCTATTCCTTTAACTATTCGTGGATCAGCATTTACGAAATATTGGAAAGTTCTGGTGGGTGATATTGTTATTATTTTGAACCCAGGAATTTATACAAGATGTCACAGAGTTGATGAGACACATGAAACGCAAACTTTCGGATTGGTATTAAGTGATGGTACATCAGACACTATGTTACATGTAGGAAAATCAAAAGACCTGGGTCGCTGCTCAGCGACTACAAAATTAGGAAATCAGTGCCAAAATTGGGTTAACATTAGTAAGGCAACATATTGTGAATTCCATTCAGAAGCAAGAGTTAAAAAGGCAAGATCAAGTAGAATGGAAATGAATTCTGCACCTCAAGGACATATCAATTCTTCCAAAAATTCAAATAGTACTGGATTTGTAATGAACTTTAAGCAACGTCCCAACTATGCCACAAAAACAGGGCTTATTGATGATCCTCTAATACCTAAAGTTTCTCGTCAATATGGCAAGATTTGGACGTCCTCTGCCATGCCTGATTATGAAAATTTAGCTAAATCAGCATTTTTTAACCTAGGGCAACCCAAACCATTATCAGCATCGGCACTTCAAGAACGTCAACGCAAGCTAGCCAAAGAAAGATCTATCAGAGACAAGCTAGCTCTTCGTCATGACGGTGTACAACTACGTCACTACGACCACAAGGGCAACGAACTAGAACAAAGCATCAACAATCGCCTCAAGCAACAACAATCCACCCCAGATGACCAAATAGTATCAGCATTTAAACCAGAACATATTAGACGGATTGGTTTCAATCCCACCATTACTTTAGCAATGACTGAAAGCTGTTACAACCCTCAACCGCAACCCATCGAATCCGATGATTCCAGAAAAAGAAAAGAATATGAATCCAAAAAGCATGAACTTGTGGCTAATATCATGAGTAAAAAATCAAGCAAAGACATTAATTTATCCATGAATAGAAAGAAAATCAAACTTTCTAACAACAATCCTTCTGTAATTGAACAAACCAATAGTGATAGTGATGAATTAGAATTAGTATAGACTAGCCAAGCACTCAAACATGTTTTATTTATTTTATTTTTTTATTTATTTTATTTAGTCTGAATGTCATTATATTTCTTACGCTTCCTCAAACCTTACCAATACAATGACATATCACATCAAAAATATAATTATATATATAATTTGAAAAGTTAAAAAAACAATAATAACGGTACTGTCGCTGTCAAAGTTTTTATCAGCTATACCCGTACTCCTTGCAAGATGGAAAGATGTAACTAGTTTCTCCATTAGGATGAATCAAAATATTTTACCATTACAGTTTAATTGAATTTATTAATTAGTTCCTTGCCTTTTTCCTAACTGCAAAAATTCAAAAGCATAGGAGAAAAGAAAAAATTGTGATGGAAAGAACCATTGTATTAGGGTACCTACTTTTATTGTATTCTATCATGTACATTTATAGACAAATATTATTGATGCTAAGAAGATTATTTTAAAATAGTAAAATTTACAGTTGATTAATTTGACCTTATTGGTGGATCTACTCGTATTCCCATGGTTCACAAGCTTGTTAATGACTTCTTCAATGACGCACAAATAATAAATCTAAATATCACTATTGCGTATGATTTAAAGTGTATTTTTTTAAAAAAGCATATCAAATGTATAGTTTTTGATAATGTGAAATATCAAAAATCATTTAATTGTAACAAAATTAAGAACGATCATGAATCTTATGCCAAGTTCCACACTGTCCAAAAGAGTTATTAAACTAAATGATTATACTTCTTTTGAAAAGGTTGTCAATAAAACTATTTGTTGGTAATATTTGAAACAAACAATTGCTCTTAATAACATTAATAATATCTGATTAATTTACACCTACATACTTACATGTAATTTTTAATTAAATTCCTATCCAATTTTAAGAAATAATGTTTGTCGTAAAAAATTACGGAAAAAAAATCATTCCTAAATAGGATATTACTTTTCTTCAAAAGGTATTGTTTCCTATTTTAGGTATGTTTTTTTTAAATTTTTTTCAATATGTGTCTTCCGAAATCATATATTTTTTTCACTTCGTGGTCACTATTAATTTATTGCAATTACTGCATTAACATACAGGGATTAACTAATATAATTTAATTATTTTATATTTCATGTTGGTGATTTACATACATACTTAAATACATACGTAAATGCCTATGGGTACAGGTGATACTAATAACAGGTGGTATTTTTAATTTACTTTTGATACTATAACAAATCCATATATTTGTGAATCCTTAGTCGTTCACGAGATACCGCATTAGTATAGTTAATTTTCTTTAACCAGCCCTTTATATACAGCAGCTTCAATTCTTCCATACACTTCTCTTGTTTCTTTATCTTTAGGTGGTAATACTTGTCCAGCCATCATCCCGCATACTCCATTTTTTCTATCTACCCAGTACATTAAATTTGCGGCACCTCCCCACATGAGGGTTCCAGCAGGTTTACCAGTTGGAGCAAAGTCTTCCAACAATAGAAAACCAGAAATTCCCCAACCTTGAGGAGGATTACCTTCTTGAGGGACCCAATCGTTTGCGGAAGGAGTTAATTCATTTTGAGGTTGACGAGCAAAATCTGGCCATTGAGGAATTTGGTTGGTAAACATTTGGGATACGGAAGAAAAAAGGAGGATTTGTTTGTTAGTGAGTGGGGAAGTGCCTTCGTTAAGAAGAGGGAGTAGGATTTTGATGTATTCATGAGGGGTGGTGAAGAGACCTGCACCAGCCGATTCAAATGCGCTAAGGGATTCAAATGGGTCGTTTGATAATGGGGTAGCGTAGATTTGCTCAATTTCAATTAATTGACCAGGTGAAGTTCTGTAATTCATTTTGATCAATCTTGATTTTTGTTCCTCAGAAGGTCTAAACGTAGCTTCATCAACACCACAAGGTTTAAACAACCATTCTTCAAATAGTTCAGATAGCTTTCTTCCAGCAGCACGGGATACAGCCACACACGCCCAATCAATTCCCACTCCGTAATGCCAATTTTCACCAGGTTCAAAAATCAATGGCATATTGACACAATTACTTTTACCCGACAATTCATTTACGCCAAACAATTTGCCCCATTTATTTAATCGTTTATTAATAAAAGAATACCCCAAACCTGATGTGTGAGTTAATAACATTCTTAGTGTAATTTTTTTTGTTTTCTCTTTCAATACAACTTCTCCTTCATCCGTGACTTTATCTAAAATTGGTAAGTCTTTCAATTCAGGACACCAACGATCTATATCTTCCTCACTATCTAATTGAACCAAATTTTCTTCCACTGCTTTTAAGCACACCATAGCTCCGCATATCTTAGTGCAAGATGCAATCCAAAATAATGTTTCTTTAGTCACTGGACTTGTGGATGTAACTCCAACTTGTCCAGCATTGTAATCAACTAAATATTCTCCTCTACGGTTTGCAACACAAACTGAAGTTCCAGGAATAATATGGGGATTTGAAATAGCATTATCAATAATAGATTTAATAATATTTGGGGTTTCTGGAGTTAATTGGGCCATTTTGTTTTTCTTTGTAAAGCTGAGGATTGTCTTACAAACTCAAGAATTAAATGGAACGCTCCAATGTATTATATACTAGTATTTACTATTCACATACAAATTTTTATATCAGATTGTTCAAAGTGTTGCCCCCTCTTTCTTCTTACACACTACTGCTACTACGGACTGACTGTTGCAATAATAGAAAGAAACTGCGGAGATTGTATTAGTAACATACTATGTTGGCGCTTATTGATGTTTTGTGGGGAAGGTTTTTATCTAATATTTATTTTCCCCCAACGGTGAAACCTTAATTTTATCGGAGAAAAAGTACTTCACCTCGGCTTGATTTACTTCAAGTTTTAGACAATAACCGTTGACATTGTGAGCTGAACCGACCAATGAAAAAACAAGAACAGATCTTTCTTTTCATGAATGAGGATTATTCACCATATTTTTTCATACAAAAAAAAAGTGCAGCATGCAATTAATTTCCAAAGAGTTTTATTACTTTTATCAACTGTTCTCTCTATAATTGACACAGTAATCAAATAAAATCTAAGCCCTTTTTCATCAATAGAAAAAAAAATATTTTGTTTTAAATTTTATTTATTATGTTGTTCAAAACCCAATTGATGCGTTCATGTAGCAAAAGTATACACTTTCTATCAGCATTATAAAACAATTATCAATGATCTCATGGAAAAAATACATGAGCATTTCAATCAAACGGCGCAAGTATTATGTACTAATGTGTAGCTAGAAAAACCGAAACCAAAAAAAAAAAAATAAAACTACCACCACCCACGAAAGTTCACTTGTTATAGCCCGCGAAATCACACGAATTATTTTTTTTTTATTCTTAAATATTCTATTAGATCAAGATAATATATACCTTATTCTCTTGATATAATTGAAAATTTTTGGAATTGGTTTTATTTGTGGGTGTTGTAGTGTTGAAAATTTAAGCCGGAAATAAAGCAATGTCAGCACCGAAAGGGCTACGATCAATTGGGGAAGAAATATGGAAGAATAAAGTTGATAAAGTGGTAAGTGGATATATATACTTTTTTTCTTCTTTTTTCGTTTTTATTGTCACAGTTGTAGAGAAATATATACTAAGAATATCTGGTTCGTGATGAGTGTGTGATATACTAATTATCTTGTTTTTTTTTTTCAACCTTTTTTTTTACATGTTATAGAATGCAGAACTAGTAATTCTTACCTATGGATCAATAGTTTCTCAGTTATGCAAAGACTATCACGGCGATTACCCATCGGTAAATCGACAACTTTTCACCATGGGTCATTCGATAGGTCTTCGACTAATCGAAGACTTTCTATCTCGCACATATTCTCACCCATCTCTTCCTATGCGCTGCACAAATTTTGCCACTACTGCCGACATGATATCCAAACTGGGCTTTAAAATGTTTTTAAACATCACTCCCACCATAGATAATTGGACAAGTGATGGAAAACAATTCAGTTTAATATTTGATGAAAATCCATTAGCAGAATTTGCAGAATTACCTGATGATAGAGCTATGAAAGAATTATGGTATTCAAATATATTGGCAGGTGTCATTAAGGGAGCGTTGGAAATGGTACAGTTGGAAGTAGAGGCTTGGTTTGTGAGTGATGTGTTACAAGGTGCGGAAAAAACAGAAATGAGAGTAAGATTTTTAAGAGTATTGGAGGATGAGATTCCTGCAGGTGAGGACTAGAAATGTAAGTACGTAGATGAATGATATTTATTTATTTATTATACTACAGACAGACATACATACATACATACATATCTATGTGTGTATGTAGAGATACTATCAATGGATATTAAAAGGCTCTGGGAATAAAAGGAATTAGAACTTGAGCAATAAGCCAATATCGGAAGATTTCATCAATGTTTTTTTTAGCTTTATTTTGGATATGGCACTTATGTAATTTTACACAGTAATTTTACATAAGCTTTTGAGTGCTAGGAAATCTGAAAATTATATGTTCTTGTATATAAGTAAAATCTTTTGGGTTAGTTCATATTGAACTCAGTTGGGAAGCTTATCCTGGTTTCCATTCCTTGCAGTAATCACCTTCTGATATTTGTTTTGTAGCAAGATAGCTGTGCTCTGACGGGTCTTGATCTCTTCCAAATCTGGAAGCTTTCTCCATAATCGGTATACACTTAAAAAGGGCTGATTACATAACATATTTATTGTCGGAAATTTCATACAAGCCAATAACAGAAGAAGTAATTACCCTATTTACACCACGTGCCAGATTCAGGATGATTTCAAACTAGCACATAATCCCGAAATGAGACTAGAACAATGGGGAAAAGAGACTATACCAGATTGAAACATATCTGCCAAACTTAAATAGAAGGAACGTGACTTTTTTTTCAAATCAATCGCAATTTTTTTTTCCGATAGACAAGAATATCGATACCCAATCGATGAAAAAAATGAAAATGGATGCTCTTAATTAAAAAGAGATACTACATAGTCTGTCATGAAATGAACCGTTTATTATATTAAACGAAATAGCAGTCAGGAACGTTTCATGTATTTCTGTGTGAAATTTCATGCAAATTGGCTATGTTTTTATTGTCCATAATTTTGTCTGTGTGTAAAGTTGTAATCAATGACGACAACCATAATTTCTTTTTTTTCCATTTTTTATTTTTGCTGGATATTTTTATGGCCTCCTTTTTATTCCTTTCATATTTCAAACGATGTTTCCTGCTTTAAAACCAAAAAACTATTTCAACCAAATTTCACTCCATCAGAACTTTTCACTTTTCTTGTTTGCCTTTAGCATTTACACAATTCTTCATCCTTCTGGTGAGCAATACTAGGCTCATAGTCTTTGCATTTAAACTACACTTAGCACTTGGAACCCGCCCTCCCCCTCTAATTTTATAGTGTGATCTCCGTCTTCTTATCAGTCACATTGTATCCATCCACTCAAATCTCAGCATTTACCCTTCAAATTTCATGACATCCCACTCATATTCACCTCCTCGCCCGAAATACCCTCGATCTTTCACAGAAGGTTGCGTAGGAAGACATAGGTACTCTGATTCAGATGATGATGATGACGACGACAGTGATGGCGAATCTCAAATCAACCGCCATGATCCAGATTCCCTTCTAACTGTAGATCCTCATCTGAAACGATTAAGAACAAGACGTACTCCTAGATCATCCCTCATGTTACAAGTACCCGATCTAAGATCTTCACGACCTTCTCTAAACCGTCTTCATTCTCTATATTCGAATGCCAGTGCCACGATCATTGGCTCCACGAATTATGGTACCACTGAGACTGAAATCAGTGACTTGACCGCCACTGCTGAAGATGATCGAAGATTTTACGATGATTTCACTACCATAGACTGGGTTAAGGATTCTATTTTTGATGCCGGACGACGTTGGCAACTACAGCAATTGAAAGGTATTCGAGGGAAAATGACTAGATGGTCCGATGCTGTCCAAGGGTGGATCCTAATCACTATTATCGGCTTCGCTTTTGCTGTATTAGTCCATTTTCTCAATAAAGCTGAATATTTCTTATTTCAACAAAAAGTAAAAAGGGGACCTATTGGATACGTTGGCTGGTCTGTCGGTTTAGCACTGGCAGCTTGTATCTTGACATTAAGAACTAAAACCTCCGATTACACTGTGCATTCAGAAGATGTTTTATCATCTGACGGTGTAAATACTGGTACTGACTCTGCCAGTTCGTCAGATGATGGTATCTACAAGTCTTATCACTACAAAATTAATAATCATCAGGGCGACCACAAACGAACAATCTATTCAGCATATGGCTCTGGTGTCCCTGAAGTTAAAACTATTCTATCTGGATTTGTTATTAGAAGATTTTTAGGTACTTATACATTATTCCACAAATCTGTTGGTTTGGTATTTTCTATCGCGTCTGGAATGGCGGTGGGTAAAGAAGGGCCTTTTGTTCATTTAGCTGCTTGCGTTGGTAACATTGTTTGTAGAATATTTCCAAAATATGAACATAATGATTTAAAACGTCGTCAAGTATTATCAGCTGCATGTTCTGCTGGTGTGGCATTGGCGTTCGGATCGCCTATCGGTGGTGTGCTGTTTTCTTTGGAAGAGGTAAGTTACTATTTCTTACCCCATCAATTATTCCGAATTTTCTTTTGTGCCATGATATCAGCATTGTTTTTGAAATTCTTGAATCCCTATGGTACAGGTAAAATTGTATTGTTCTCTGTTAGATATGATCATGATTGGCATGGATGGGAATTATTTAATTTCGTGTTATTGGGTGTGGCAGGTGGAATTTACGGTGCATCGTTCTGTAAATTCACAATGTGGTGGGCTAAATCATTTAGGGAAAAGCTTGGAATTAAGAAATTCCCAAGAACAGAAGTAGCCGTTATTGCATTAATTACAGCGTTGTTATCTATGAATAATGATTATACTAGGTCATCAGTAGCTGAGTTATTGTTAAATTTGGCTAGTCCATGTCCTGAAGATGGTACTCATAGTGATTTATGCCCCGAAAATCATTTTGTTGTTTTAAAACCGTTATTTTATGCCCTAGTTGTCAAAATATTTTTAACTGCTGTTACTTTTGGTATTAAAGCACCTGCTGGTATCTATGTTCCTTCCATGGTTATTGGAGCCTTGTTTGGAAGAATTCTTGGTATTTTAACTCAACATATCGTTGGAAACATACCCTTTTTAAATCTTGATTTTGTGTCAATTATCCCTGGTACTTATGCGATGGCTGGGGCAGGATCGTTTATGGCGGGAGTTACAAGAATGAACGTCACACTAGCCCTTATTTTGTTTGAGTTAACAGGATCTTTGGATTACGTTTTACCATTCTCAATATCAATCTTAGTTTCCAATTGGGTAGCCAATGCAATCGAGCCACATTCGTTATATGATCTTTTAATCGCCAAAAATGATTTCCCATATATCGACAACCGTCATAAATTCTCATTTACTGGTACACTCTCTGAATTTGTAACTACACATATCGACACATTAGACTTAGGTTATCATACATTTTCTCACCTTGAAACCATCCTCTCCCATCTATTCCGACGCGGTGAAATAGACGGAGTAATTCCAATTGTTCATAAAGGTATTTTAAAAGGAATAATTTCTGTTCCTGAACTTGAATTTGCTCTTGACAAAATCAGTTCTGAATATGGACCCGAATTATGTCAGGGACTTAAATGTTCTTTAATACCACCTTCTCCCGATTGCTCAGATACCACGATAGCTGACTGTGCAGGCCAAACGACATCAGATGATGATTTGTTAAATTTATGGCCAATTGTTGATAGATTCCCATTAGTATTAGAAGCAGATTCGCCAATCAGTTTAGTCAGAATGGTTTTTATGAAATTAGGGTGTAGAGTTATTGTGTCCTTAAAAAATGGTCATTATGCTGGTGTACTGCATAAGAAGAAATTTATTGGCTTATGTAGGACGAAGTTTTATTAAAAGGAAACTGAAAAAATTTTGAACAAAAGAATAATGAGAATGATTGAATGATATGGTTATTTTGTTTTCAAGTATATGTAATGTATATAAATATAATGACTTTAGTTTTTTTTATGTTTTTTAATATATATAAAAAAAAATAACATACTTACCTAGGTACATATTTATGACATTACTAATGGTGATTTTACCTAGGTATGTATTTATGACATTACTATTTGAGATTTTACTTAGGTATGTATTTATGACATTAGTCTCTACTATTTGTAATTAATTATTGTCATAAATATTATAATTATATAAGTGTAAAAATAATACATTTTCTTTAATAAATCCTGATCTAAAGAATTTACTTTACTTTAAATTTGCCAACAAATACTCAGCCGTACTATTTTCTTGAACATTTTTGGCACATAAGAAATAAACACTAAGGCCCAAATGTACGCAAGCCTGTATTTTTCATCACGATTACACAAAAATCATCATCATTCATCTCTTTCTCTTTTTTTATCCAGTCACACTTTCCACCACCCAAACAGCTAACGAAAACTTATAAAATAGAATAAAATATTTTTTCCCCAAGGAAAAATAGATAAGAATTAATTATGCCTACTGCATCAGAAACTACACAGTTAATTGAAAAGAACGTTACTGTTGCACCTCTTGTGCTACTTTCAGTTGTCGATCATTACAACCGCATTGCTAAAGATACGAAAAGGCGAGTACTGGGTGTACTTTTGGGTGATTCCTCTTCAAGCAACACTATTAGAGTAGCGAATTCATTTGCTATTCCTTTTGAAGAAGATGAAAAATCATCCGGAGTTTGGTTTTTAGACCATAATTATGTGGAAGCGATGGGCGATATGTTTAAAAAAGTTAACGCAAAGGAAAAACTGATTGGATGGTACCATAGTGGCCCAAAGCTTAGAGCTTCTGATCTGGCGATTAATGAGGTGTTTAAGAAATATACTGCCAACCCAGTGTTGCTCGTTGTGGATGTGAATAAGAAGGTGGGTATTCCAACAGATGCGTATATTGCAGTGGAAGAAATTAAGGATGATGGAACAAGTACTGAAAAAACTTTTGTTCATGTGCCGTCCCAAATTGAAGCTGAAGAAGCTGAGGAAATTGGTGTGGAACACTTATTACGTGATATCAGAGACGCAGCTGCTGGAAGTCTTTCAATCCGAATCACAAATCAATTGACTTCGCTCCAAAGCTTGACTGCTCATTTGAAAGGAATTGCATCATATCTACAAAAAGTTTTGGATGGCGATTTGCCAATTAACCATACAATCTTGGGAAAATTACAGGACGTATTCAATCTTCTTCCTAACTTAACTAGCACTCCTACGACTAATAGTGAAGGAGACTTGAATAAGTCGTTTACAGTCAAGACTAATGATGAACTTATGATTGTTTATCTTAGTAGTCTTGTAAGAGCTATTATTGCTTTCCACAACTTGATTGAAAATAAGATTGAAAACCGTGAAAACGCCAACGCTATCACAAAGAAGAAGTTAGAAGCTGCTAATGGAACTTCTTCTTCTGAGGATAAAGAAAAAGACGAAAAAACCAAAGAGGAGACGGCTAAGAAATAATCCATGTAAATAGGTTCCAGTATTAGGAATGTATAATATCTTTGATGTACTATTATTATATGTATTATTTAATTGTTGGGTAATTTACAATTTGTTAATGCTGTTACTGATCTTTGACACTGTTCTTCTTTGTTATTACTTGATGGAAGTTGTTTGTTATTCGCACATGTTCAAGACATAACATTACATCTGGCTTCTTGTAATTTAAATCCTTTCCACGCAATGGATAGATCCCATTGTTTTGTATTTTTTTTTTTTTTTTTTTTTTTTTTTTTTTTTTTTTTTTTTTTTTTCACGACTAATTAATAACAGTACCCAAGAACTCCTCAGCTTTCTTAACGTTTGCTTCGACAATACCTTTATCTTCATCACTTACTGATTCCTGAAAAACAAAAAACAAAATGTTAGTAAAGAACTAAATCTTCCTGAAGTTCTAATAATTTTCACATGGTTTTGATTCATTAATTGTTTGATTCTTACCCCAAAAGTCTTTAATCTTTGTAATGCTGTTTCAATTTTATTCCTTATTTCGGGAATCATTTGCTCTGTATCATGAAGTACAGCAACCTGTAATATTTGAAGAAATTAATAACGATCTGATATATAATGACATTGATACCAGTTAATTGTCACTTACAGCATTCTTTAATTCATATTCATCGACGTTACTGGCTCCTTTCATTACTTCAATTTTGGCACGCATTTCATGGACTTCAGTCTCGTAAAGACTAAACTCTTTAATTAATCTGCTAAGTGCATTGGTCTTGATTTGAAGTTGTGTAGGTGCCATGGTAGAAATACTTGAGGATCAAAAGTTATGAAATGGATAGAAAATGAATAGAAATCCACCTCATGAAAATCACAACCAAAACGCCAAAATTACTAAATTCACGTGACAATCCAACCAAGTTAACCCTGAAACTCCCAATTTTAAATCACACACCTTTTTGCCAACAACTATTTTTTGCATTTCGACTGTTCTGTATTTTGATAACAACGCCATGTCAAATCTAACAATAGACGCTTTACGTCATTATTTGAATGAAAAGCTCTCAAAACAAACTCAAGAGTTGAAAGATGTAGAAGCTGAGCGCACTGAATTACTTAAGCGTCTACAAATTCTGGATGAAAGAAGCAACTCATTGCGGGAGGAAATGTCAAAAGAGTCAAACATGATAAATGAGCTGGCAAACTTGGAAAACGAGGTTACTGGAAGTTTACATAGTACTCATGATGGCTTAGAGGTGAAAAATGTTACAGAATCATCGAAATTTGAGACTGTTATAACTTCACATACAGAACCAAAGGCAACTGAAATAAAAGATAAATCTACAGTTAACATAGTCAAAAACGACCATAAAACAAAAAAGACAAAATCATTTATTCCAGATTTATCGAATAATTTTTTAGAAGTTTCAAATCCTTCACATACCAAGGTATCAGCTTCGCAGGCGACAACATCTCAAGATCTTAAAGACTACACCCCCGAGACTAATCCTGATCTCAGTGATATATTTACAACTGAAGAAGGCCTCCCGATGATGGATATTTATGAAGAGCTTGATTCAGATGACAACATTATATCTTCTCATGCGCAACCACAACGTTCGTCAGAATTTTTTAATATGACGGGCCCGTTAAGAAACATTATTGAAGAAGAACAAGCAAAACATCTAAAAGAAGGAGAAGAAAAGCAGAAAACTAAGGATACAAAGAAGAAACAATTATTTGGACCGGAGAAACCGGACTGGATGGTTAAAAACTTACCAAATCCTTGGAATGGGAAGAAGAAGGTAGAATTGGTCAGCGAAGAACTCAAAGAGGGATTGAAAAGTAAGAATGATGTTGTAGAAGTGGATAATGATGCTGAAAATGAAGAGGTGTCGAAGAAGAATATGAATATAAAGTTTGAAAGACAAACTGTTGTAGGAGATATTGTTGAAAAACAACTCGTCACTGATACTGCCGATAAAGAGAAATTTATGAGTGATATCGTGGAGAAAGAAACTATTGTCAGTGATATTATTGATCGTCAAAATGTAGTTGATGGTGTTGTTGAGAGAAATTTTGGTCAGAGTGAAAAAATCGTTAATGAAGCTGTCGTTACTCATATTGTTGAACGTGAGATAAACTTTGAAAGTAATGTTGAGAAACAATCGACCGATGATAACCATAAAACGGATCAAGATACTGTGGTTTCTAATATAATAGAACGTACTTCGGTTGATGAACACCAATTGTCTGGTGAAGGTTCTACATTTGTCCATAACAGTCAGTCTGATTCTATATCTGATATTATTGAGCATGCTTCATCGTCATCTTCATCATCAAAGTCTAATGTAACCATTTCCAACTCATCTTCTGATATATCCAGTCAATCTTTTCCATCAATAGGTATGTCATCTTCACAACGTGAACTGATTGAACTACAAATTTTAGCAGATGAATCGGACGATGACAACAATTATTCAGATGAAATTGATGAAGAGTACGATGACCATGACTATGAATACGATGAAGAAGACTATGAAGATCAATTTGGTAGAACTAGAGGGTCATTATTCCCATTTAAGATGAACGATGTAATGCGTAAATCATTGGAAAGAGCAGGTGTGGAGCCATTTACAATTGTTGAAAAAGAAGAAGAAATTATACATGACACTGTTGATTCAAATTTAAATTCAATTAAAGGGAAGAACGATGAAGAAGAAGATGATATTGAAGAAATTGTGCGAGAAAAGAAATCTGTTAGGTTCGCAGAAAGCGTTGATGTTAAAACATTTCAAAAAGATCCAAGATCAGTTCACGGTAATATTCATGGTAATTTACATCAGATGCTGTATAATAAGATGTGTATGAACCAGGATATATCTTGTGTGAGAGATGATGGGGAGAGTTATCAACCTCGAGATCAGTTTGAAGCAGAACTAGAAGAACTTTTATTTAGCGATATTAAGGATAAAGATAACACCCCTTCTTCTTCTTCCTCTTCGTTCGATGATAGTTCAATGAAACCCAAGGAACCAAAGATATCACACTTCAAAGCAGCTCGTCTTGAACGCAGAAAGAACCTTCAAAATGATAATGAAGATGAACTTAATTCTCAATCCCAAGATCAAGTCAAGAACCTAACTTCAAAACCTCAATCTTCTAAGGCTCCAATGTTCCCTATTCCATCGCAAATCCCAAATACTACTGTGGTATTAGACAATCGCCAGGTTCAACGGGCGTCGAATGGAAATACTTTTATTGGACACAGCAGTAGTGGTGATGAAGTTCCAAATCTGGCCAATAGTGGAGGCATTAATGCCAGTGCGTTTAAGATACCTGATTCTGCCTTTATCGAAACACAAAAGCAGGAAAGAGAAAAAAGAGAAAGTGATTGGCAGAGGCAACGCGAAGAACGTGAAATGAAGGAAAAGGAGGATGTCTATGCAAATTCTCAAGTCATGGAGAAAGCTAAAGAGTATTATAAACAAAGTCTATTGACAGAGGAAGAATTTCTGAAAGCACATGATTATAACGGTGTATCTGAAGATGAAACCCAAAATTCTCTTGTTATTGATGAAAGTCAACCAAAAAAAAATGATGAATTGAAAGAAGAGACTCAGAAGATTGAAGATAAACCTCTTATGAGCGACGTACTTATTGAAAGAGATTTTAATTTTAATTCTGCTTCTGATAATGAAGACGGAGATGATGAAGACTACGAAGTGTTACGCAGTGAAATCGCTCTTGAGTATCAACGTATTAAGCAGTCTCTCATGTATCAAGTAGGTGGCTATTCTCCTTCTACTCAAGAGCTTGAGTATGAACCAGTTGAAGATACCGATGAATCTAATCGTAAAGTATCACGATTTAAAGCAGCCCGTCTTTCCAACAAATTTGCATTTTAACTTTTCCACAGAGTTGTACTTTTGACATAGAAATATTATCCTATTTACTCTGTAGTCCATGTATACTATACAAACATACATACATCTATATATATATTGGTCTGCCTATTTACGTTATATACTTTTTTATTATAGTCACTATAATTTTGCATGAGTTTTAGTCATAATATATTGTTTACATTCTTTATAGAATGTGTACGGTATTGTGGTTGGTATTATTGAGGAATTGATATATGTATTTGTTTGTAAATTATGATCTATTATACTATAAAAGAAACAAAAGATATATAACACTGAAAGATTCTGTAACTCTATATAAGAATATCCTCACATCGCACTAGTCCAGGAACAGTTTATGCAAGATTTTTCGTACCGAACTTGAAAAATAACCGCTTGTAAAAAAAAATTAAAACTAAATCTTATGAGCATGTCATTAAAAACTGTGTTGTTTCCACTATATATATATATATATATTTAGTAAAATACTTAAGAGGCATATCCATTTAATTACCTCAGACTATATCATTATATATTTGTCTAAGTAATAATTATATGTATGATCGAATCAAGACCAAAAACCGATTTGTGATTAAACTTTAAATTTTTTAAAACTGTAGATTTCTTTCACTCGATTATTCTTTTGTTTTGTCAGAATTCGCTGTCACTGAGCTCTGCCTTTGTGTACTGTATGTATTGTATGTACCTAGTAAAATATGTACACACCTCATAGTGAAAATCTTGTTTGATCAAAACATACAACAACTACAATTAACTATCTTAAGAAATTTTTGGAAGAGTGGAATGTTAATTGGCAGAATTGAATACAGAGAACAATTTGTAATTCACAAGAGCCAATGCTTACTACGAATCAACACACAAGTGGTACAATAGGAAAGGGGCAAGGGATTCCAAAAGGAGAATCAGATTAGTCTAGGAGAAAACATTAACGTAGTATCAAGAGCGTTTTCCCTATAAAATCCTTGAAGTTTCTGTCATTGTTATTTTATTCATTATTATTATTAATTTTTTACAGATTATTTTATTTTATTGCCATCAACGTAACCGATTTTTTACAATGTCTCGACAGCCAATTGAATATGTGTTGACAGGTATGTTTCCCATATAGCGCTTTTGCTAATTCGTCCTAACTGAAGTATGTAGTCGAGAGTGGTAAAGATATCACACCTCTCCAACCGTATTGTATGACATGTCCTCCATGTAATTTTACGATGCTTTATCAATTGTATTCAAAGTTAACCATGACTATTTGACAGCGATTCCAAATCCCAGGTTGATTGTTTCCCTTTTGGATGACAGTGGGGCTCAAAAGAAACTCCTAGAGCAAGATGGCGAAGCAACTGCAAATCCAAAATGGGACTGCAATGTAAGTATTAAAGTGTAAGTAATAGGAACTGCACCTATATCACGGTTTATTTTTTTCTAATCATTTATCATGTTAGATTTCCTGGGAGCAAATTCAACACTCTTCTCCTGGAAATTAAGGAGCCACGGCTTAATTCCTCGTCAAACTGTCTATTGGCTGCTACCAAATTCAACATTAATGATTTAATCAATAAGTCAAAGGATAAAATTCAAGATTTTAGTAATTATATTGTTGGCACTGGCACTGGACCTTCCGGGTACATAAATTTTAAATTTGGATCTATGGAACAAATACAAACCGAAATTGTAAGGAATTTACTTTACGAAAAGAAAACAATCACTATTAATTCAGAATTTTATCAAAAAGCGCTGAGAGAAACTACACATTATCTTCAAGAACCCAATGCAGAAGTTGCTGAAAATAGCAGATCTGGTGATATCCAACAAAGTTCGAACAACTCCACTGAGACTGATAATTTTGATTCAACAATTCCAAGTTCTTTAGCAAATGATATGGATGGAATCACCATAAATGACACCACTGATACACTGAATGGAGAACAAATCGACCAGGATAGCTTTATTGCCAAAAAAGATGATCTTATAAAGAAATTAGGGAGACATTCTTTAACTGGTGTATGTCAATTTGAAATTGAAAGAAACAACATTATAGATAGCACACTGCGTGTTTTTGAAGAATTTGGTCCTGAAGATCTCAAGCAAAAAGGATTGAGGATTGAGTTTGAAGGCGAATTAGGTTTAGATATGTCTGGTCTTTCAAAAGAATTTTTCCAGCTTTTGTCTACGAAATTATTTGATCCAGAGTATGGATTGTTTGTGTACGGAGATGATTATATGGTGAATATTAACATTAACTCTTGCCATGTCAATTACTCATATTTAAAATACTTTAGATTTATTGGTCAAGTAATCGGAGTTGCAGTTTTTTATGAATTTCAAATCGGCGCACGTCTCGATTCTAATATTATTAAAAGTCTTTTAAAACAAAAATTTGGGCTCGAGGATTTACTTGGTGTTGATTTTCAAATGCATCAAAGTATGATTTACTTACTTAACAATCCAGCAGAAGATCTTGGAATCACTTTTTCTACTAGTTATGAAGAATTTGGTCAAAATGTTGAAGTTGATCTGATTCCAAATGGAAGAAATATTGATGTTACAGATGAGAATAAAAAGGAATATATTGATCTCAATGTCAATTGGTGTATCCGTGATAAATTTAAAAAGCAATTGGCAGCCATTTGTGATGGATTTTATGATATTATTCCATATGACTACGTTAAAAATTTCACTTATGTTGAACTAAGTGTCCTAATCAGTGGTACTAGGAATCTTGACTTGAAGGATTGGAAAGAAAATACCAAATATTACAACTTTGATTCTTCACATAGAGTTGCTGGTTGGTTCTGGAAGTTCATCGAACGGGAGTCACAGGATGTGAGAATTAGATTGTTAACATTTGTCACAGGATCATCACGAATTCCAATTACTGGATTTAAAGATCTTCAAGGAAGTGGTGGACCACTCAATTTTTCACTTGTGTTTTGTGAAGGTGAAGAGCAAAAAATTCCTTGTGCGCACACATGTTTTAACCAGCTTGAACTTGGTGACTATCCCTCTTTTGACGTTCTTTCTAGAAATTTAACATTGGCAATTAAGCAACCATTCCAATTTGATATAAGATAAATAGTTCTATGACATCCATTGGTACATACACATATCTACCTAGCTATGTATTTTTATAGATACCTACGGTAGGTTTATGCCTGCAAAAAGGTTGGAGTATTTTGAAATAAATTGCATATATTGTAATCTCTTTACACGTTCTTATACTAAGAGCTAAAATATATTTTTTAATTATTATATTTTATACCAAAAGTATGGTTTCTAACTCTCTGCATTTAGATATCAGAAATAATAATTTTATAATCATTTCAGCACCATAATTTACTCAACAAATGCCATCAAATAAATAGATGTTTGATTAAAAACAAGAAGTAACCAATCTCATAAATAAATAAAATTAGATAGTACCGTCAAAGATATTTCCAAATTTCATATTTCACTCCATATAAAACTTTTCTCCTATGAAAAATCACCTATATTTCTCAATCTTGAATAAGAAAAAATATGTATATATATATTCAGATTATAGACATTATGGATTTTTAAAATTTATAAATACTTGAATCTTTTTATGTGGTAACAGTAAGCATTTATTAATAAAAATTTTACTGTATTTTGAGTTAATTGTAAAGATTTACACGAATTATAAATTTCATTTTCTATGTCTTGCTCGGTCTTCGTCTTTTTACTTTATTCCTATTTTCAAATATATTAGTTGTTCTGTATTGACACAATTTATGAATATACAGTTTGTGGTGACCGTTGTACGTTTATAGTTTAATAAACACTGTATTCAACTGGCCCAAGGTTACGTCACCATTTGCAGTGAGCTTTCCTAACCTTTGCTGGTGGACCTTATTACTATCCACCGAATAATGGATAACTCCCTCAATATTCACCAAGCTATAAAATATACTCTGAATATTTTCAAATTTTAGGATATTACCTGTAACCCAATTTTATGGCTAGTACAAGACAAGGTAATGATCAGCCATTTCTTATACGCCTATTAGGAACAGAGCCTACTCTCAGGTACCACATTGCTCCACCAATTATATGATGTTAGCAAAAAATGTGTAGGACCTTATATTTTACTAGAACTTTGCAAAAATTCAACATAGAGTACCATAGATAAAATTACTATATTCTTATAATATCATAATAAATTGTAATCTAAGACATCTACAAACGGCAATTATTTAATTACTTTTCATGGCAACTTTTCTACTATTGATTAATATGGCAATTTTATATTTTCTCATTTTCTCTCGAAAGCTAGGTTTTTTTTTACAAGCATCAATTGGTATATTCCGTCAATATATTTTATCACGTTATTAACTATACGTGACGAACCATAAAACTTTGAAATGTCACAACTTTGATTCAAATTTTATTGGAACAATAGTGTGCTTTTTTCTTCCGGAAATACCGATGGAAATATGCATGTTCCCTTCGGGATACCGCGCCAGATTTATGACTAGATACATACGTACATATGAATTTGTAAAATGCCTCCCTTAACTAGGAACATCGGAAATCACCATCAAATTCAAGGTTGTATCATGAAAGAGAGAGGAAAAAATAAAAGAGAAAATAAAAATATCTAGAACAAGAAACAAGTCATCCGACGTTCTGCATTATAATTTTTAGAAAAATAAATGACTTGTATTTAAGATTTTGTCCGGATCAAAATGGAGGCTTTGAGATCCGTTATGGTGTAAGGGACAATTTGAAGTGTCTGGTGCATGCGTAAGTCCCCGACTCAGATACAAGGATGGATACCGTGGAAGATGAACAATTAAATGTTTATAATTACTTTTATAAGAAATTGTCCTATAGGTATGTGTTACTTTTATGAAATTCAATACATCATTTCAAACAAAAAAGTTTTCAAAGTACAAACAAATTTTACAAATTTTCCATTGAAATATTATTCAAATTGAATATTGTATATTCAATTTTAAGTATATTAGTTATATTTATATTCAATAAAACTAATTACAAGCGCAGTTGAATGGTAATCTAAAAACTAAAGTCATACTTTTATATTGAAAAATCAAAACACTTAAATAAGTGATTTAAAATGTAGTAAATTTGTAAGATGATTTTTTCAATCTACTCAAAGAGTACATGTACATATGTATATATTAATTTATTGTGTCGATTGGCTTGAATCAGCTATATCCACATGAGTATCATGATCACTATGCAAATACAATGTAAGTATTAACTGAAGTATGGTATTTTCATAACGAAACCATATAGTAATGTACTATTGATAAATAATAAAAAACATTGTAAATATCCCTTTAGAAAAGTACGAATAGAAATTATGTGATTGCCTTTGAAAGATACCCAACTTTTTAAAGTGTTCACTACATAACATTGGTAATTGTCCTATAGTATATTACTGTTGTTTGTTTAGTTGGATTTTTCTTATTTGATATTGCAATATTGTTAAAAGCTTTATCAAAAAATTATTATTTCATTGATGTTTACTGTCTTTTATTTTACTTTTTTTTACCGTCTATATGTCTTCGTGCTATTCTTCATATGAAACATGATAATTCTTGAAATGTTTTATGTTCCTGGCTGGCCTAGAAGTAGAAGACATTGATTTCTATTCAGATAGCCGTTTTGTCACCTGCTTTCTTTTTAGTTCTACATGGTTACTCTATGCAAAGCAATAACAGTAAGTATCATCCTAAAAAATTGCTACATTCGTTTGATTAATGTCTTATAGATCTATGAATTATATTAAAATGTAAGATTCGAGATAATGCGTACCTTAAACTTTGCACATTATATATAATAAAATCATGTGACTTGCAATACGTGTTCGTTTTGGATTTTTTTATATTAATATTTTTCTAGGTCCTGTTTATGTTGTTGGATTCCATCTATACATGTGTTTATAAATATTTGTTGGAGTCTGATTGAAAAATTTGTCGTCATTACTGTCATTGAAGAGAGTGTATCAATATGAATATCTTTAGATTTCTTGCCGATATGTCACACATTGTGGCAATTCTGATTCTCCTTCAGAAAATCAGAACATCATCTTCTGTGGTCGGTATCTCTTTCAAGACCCAAGCATTATATGCTCTAGTTTTTGTCACAAGATATTTAGATCTCTTTTACAAATATTACTCATTTTACAATAGTGTCATGAAAATCTTCTTCATATCGGCGACAATTTACACATTATATCTGATGAAAAAAAAACTAAGAGCTGAAAGGGTAGAAAGTGTGGATAGTTTTCCTATACAATATCTTCTTGCAGGATCAGCAGTTCTAGCGGTTGTTCTTCCTTCTGAGTTTAGATATACACCTTCAATTATCCTTTGGACATTCTCACTATGGCTCGAAAGTGTTGCGATTCTACCCCAATTGTATATGCTTCAACAAACAGGGGAAGCTGAAAACTTAACTGTTCACTACATTTTTGCCCTCGGTTTATATAGAGGCTTTTATGTGTTGAATTGGATCTATAGATACTGGGCTGAAGATTGGTTCAGTCTTGTCTCTTTTATCACTGGATTAGTTCAAACCGCATTGTACTCTGATTTCTTCTGGGTGTATTACAAGCAAGTTATGAAGGGAAAAAAGTTTGAGCTTCCACAATAAAAGGGAAGATATATACATTTATTAGCGAATACCAAGATTTTTTCTTTCAGTTTAAAAACTGTTGATTTATACTTGATCCGAAATAATAACATCCTGTAGAAGTGAAGACAAATCAATGTTTTTTTACAATCAAGGAAATAAATATATATTTATTGAAATTCATAATCATATTCATACTACCTAAAGGCAAATTTTTATCTTAATCTCTCTTTAATGGGAAGTATTCTTTACGTACACCATCTTTTGTGACTATTAGAATCTCGAGGCCATCACCAACATGGATATGTCTTTCGGTAGCTGAAGAAAATGCATCTTTAACAAGTTTTAAAACTTCTTCCAACTCCAAAAATGTTCTTCCTCTAGGAATATTAGTACCGGGTTCGTATTGATTTTTGAAATTTACCTGGTTGTCGAGGAAAGGCATAATTAGAGAAGCAGCAGCTCCGCCAGCTCTACATTGTTCACGTTCATATGAACCTACAGGATCAAACGAGTAGATTGCACCTTTTCCTTCCTCATCTAAACCGGCAATAATAGTGTGAACATAGTAAGGGAACATTCGTTTACTGTATAGCATGTGTTGAACCAATCTAGCACAAGAAGAAGCCTTTAAGGGTTTTTGGTGATTGTGATGATACCATTCAATTTGATTTTTAAGTCTTCTAACAAGAGCATTTCCATCTGCAGAAAATCCATTGGCGGAAATTACCAAGTTGTCACCAATATCGAAAACTTTGGGTTCGTATCTGGAGTTGATGCTGTAACCTGTAGTATGTCTAGTATCTCCTGCTAAAACTGCAAAATCTTCACCAGCAATTCCTAAGATTGTTCCTCCATTATCATCATAAGGATTAAAATTATGTTGAATTGGACCACTAGCACTTTGGTGTGGTTGAGATTGAGTAGAAATCATTATGAAATAATATGCGTTGAGTGTCTATATAAAATAGGTGGCAAGGGTGAGAAGAGACAGGAAATTTTCGGTGGTAGTGTAAATAGAAAATCTCAGAAATATACTACACTCACAAAAAATTAACCAAGTTAGGTAATTTCTACCCCTATGATATATCATTTTTATTTTATTTTATTTTATTTTATTTCTCTTGTTTAAATTATAGCTGACAGAGTTGTATTGCTTCCGGTCATTGTATCTTTGTGATAATATATTTATCAACTTTGAGAATGTCAGGAGAATTAATTCCTTTACCTCATAGTATACCTGATTTTCTACGGGGATATCTTCCACTATCAAAAGATAAATTCCATGTCACTCTTACATATGCGGCATCATTAGATTCGCGAATATCAATATCTCCAGGCACACAAACGGCCATATCACATCTAGAAACAAAAACAATGACACACTTCATCCGATCACATCATGATGCGATTGTAATTGGTTCAGGTACTGTTTTAGCAGATGATCCAGGTCTCAACTGCAGATACAAATCTAATTGTACAGATAAACCTCACTTGATCCGACCTGTTATAATTGATCCCAGTTTTAAATGGAATCCGATCGGCTCTAGGTTGATCAGGACTTGTGAAGAAGGTGCTGGTCTTGCCCCGTTTGTGATAGTAGCCGAGACCACTAGAATTGAAGAGGGAAAAAAGAATGCGCTGGTAACAGCTGGAGGGAAAATAATACAGCTAGGGACTAATAGTAAAAGGAGAATAGAATGGAAGGATATATTTGATTGCTTACAGGACAATGGATTAAAATCTGTGATGGTTGAAGGAGGAGCAAACGTAATTAATGATATTTTGCTGCAAGGAGAATTGATAACAAGTTTGATAGTTACAATTGGACCATTGTATCTCGGGAAACAGGGGGTTGAAGTATCTCCAAGTGAAAGAGTAAACCTGAAAGACGTACAGTGGTGGACAGGAGTTCAAGACGCTGTAATGAGTGCCAGAATATCACAATAAAAACGGTTACCATGACAACACTGTGATCCGCATTACCCGGAATTTTGAAAGAAAAAAAGTGGCAGAGCCACCAAAATCCATTTTTCATTGTGTGCAGCAAGTACACGTATGACATAATCAGCATTTAAAGGATCAACAATAGAATTGAATTTGTGCATATTGTGCAATAAATAATTATAACAGAAAAATAGTATTTTTGTTGAATTTATGTTGTTTTTCACTTTTTTTTTTCCTTCTTTTCTTCCTTCCTTTCTTTCTTCTTTTCTTGACAGAGCAACTAATATTCATTCAGCAACTATCGATTGCCCAAAACCATATATTAAACCACATTGGTTCATACATTACATATCATAAAGAACAATGTCGTATACATCTGACACGAACAAACCGTCAAAGCCGAAATCCATACCTTCTACTTTAAATTCTTCAAGATCAAGACGTTCTAACCCGCCGTCGCAATCATCAGCGCCACTTGATGAAGAAACAAGAAAATTAAAGTCGAAGTATTCGGAATCTTTGACAACTCTACGTGAACTGTTCAGTGACTGGAAAGACGAAGATCTATTAGCAGTCCTGGCTGAAACAGAAGGCAATCTTGACGAAGCTATTATAAGAATTTCAAGTGGTATGTATATTTCAGTCCTGTGACTTTTTTTTCCTATTTCTGTTTTTGTAATATTTTTTTTCACTAACTTTATTCTCCACATAGGTCTGGCTAGTCAATGGGGTGAAGTCAAAAAGAAGACTAAGGAAAGAAATAAGAAACAAGATTATGATAATGACCACAGATTTAACTCGCAGCAACAAAGATCTTCGACTTTCCCTCCTAAGCATCAATCTCGAGCAGGTCCTAAATCAGATAAGCCCCAGGTTCCTCGTACAACTAGACCCACCAAGAAAACGGTTCCTCCTACAACTACAAGTAACAATGTAACTCAAGCTACAAGCATTCCTGTACAACAACCAGCATCTACCCCTGTATCTACTGCCCCTTCAAGCACGACAAAGTCGTGGGCAGAATTACTGAGCGCGCAAAATGCACTACCTAAACCTGAACCTGAAAACCCTGAACTTGCCAAGTCTGAACAATCTACTGAGGATAATCTCAGCCCATCCATTACTGTTAAATTACCTTCTACTACTGAACCTCCTGTACCTTCTGCATCTATTAAATCTGAACCTGTTTCTACTGAATCTGCGCCTGAACCAAAACAAGAAAAATTATCATGGGCAGCTATTGCCAATCACAAACCTGCTGTTCCCAAAACGGAACCAAAGAAAGTTACCCCTGCTGTTCCTACTGGTCCTGCTGCTCTTACATCTTCTATTCCTACTGGTCCTGCTGCTCTTAAATCTTCTATTCCTACTGGTCCTGCTGCTGCCAGTGCTCCTAAGGCCTCTGCCGCTGTTGTTCCTCCTGTTGAGGAGAACCCAGTTATGCTTGAAGCTCCTGCTGCTCCCCAACCTGTTGAGGAACCTATTCCTGAACCAATTTCTGAACCTGTTGTTGAACCTATCCCCGAACCTGTTGTTGAACCTGAACCTGTTCTTTCTTATGTGAACGTTTCTCATCCTCCTGGTTTAAATAAAGTTGAATCATATACTGAAGCTAAACATGTTGAATCTGGTGTTATTCTTCCCACTACCAGTCGTGCTGGTCGTCTTGGTGTTCAATTTGGTTCTCTTAACATCTCTGAGGAAGAGAGTCAAGAACCTGAACAGCCTGAAGAACAAAAGCCCGTTGAGCAACAACAACAACTTCGTCAACAACCACAGCAACAACAGCAACAACAACTTTATCAACAACAACAGCAGCAACAACAACAACAACAACAACAAGCTGGATACAATTCTTACAATAGATATAATCAACCAAGACAAGGTAATGGTCAATTTCAACAAGCTCCTCCCACTCAACCACAAGCTCATACGCAACAACAGCAGCAACAACAACAGCAATCACAAAAGCCTTACGAAAACTTCCCTCAAAGTCAATATGGTGGTTATCCTGGTAATCATCCTGGATTTAACAATGGTTATAACATGCCTACTGATTATCCTTATGGTGCTGCTGATCCTCAACGTGGATTTTCTAACAACTATTATAGTCCATATGTCCAACAAGCTATTCCTCAAGATATTAACAGAGGTGGTATTTTGGATCAAACTGCTGCGGGCCAACAAGGTGGTCGCTACGGTGCTGATAAAGGTAATGGAGCTGTTCAATCGCCTGCTCCTGGAGCATCACCTGCCATTGCTAGTGCAGACCCTCATCAATATCAACAACAAATGAACTATTTTGCAAACCCCAATTATCCATACTACTATCAATATGGATATAATCCTCAACAACAATATCCTAACCACCAAAAGAACTATTACAATCAGCATCAAGCTTATTACAATATGAACATGGATTACCGTCCTCATCAAGTACCACAGCAACCCCAACCACAGCAACAGCAACAGCAGCAACCACAACAACAGCCTCAACAACCACAAGCTGGACAACAGGCTAGCAGTGGTCAAGGATTAAGTGGGATTTCTGATTTTTTACAACGTGAAGACAATAAACAACAAACTCCAGGATCACCACAACCAGGATTAGTTGGTGTTGCCGGCCAACAGCAACATCAGCAAACAGGAAGTACAGGTCAACAACAACCTCAGCCTCAGTACCCTCAACAAAACATGTATGCATTTGCAGGATATGGTCATTATGGACAAGCTGGCCGACAAAATTGGGGATATGGTAATTAGAAGATTATGAATTTCTTTTATTACTATTTATTATTATTTTTTATGATTATTATTATTATTGTTGTATGTTATCACATTTCATTTTATTATTTCAACAATTAAGGTTATTATTTCAACAATTAAGGTTATTATTTTATTATTAATATGAAATTTATCAAGGTAGAAAGGACAGTAAAATTAATAATATAGAGGAGAGGAAATAAATGAGTCTTTCAAAGTTATAGACATAGTGTCTCGATATAGGTAGTACGTAGAATATTATATTTGGATACAGACAAATGTGCTACTATATGTCAACGATGTGGTACGTACATATGAATGACATGTGTACAACAGTAGTGCGTATGTACGTGTATGTAAGGAACATTTAGAAATATGATAAATAACATTCAATAGTGCATACATACAACGGTCTACTTACATAGTAGTTAGTCCTGTCGTAAAAAATGTTGTAGAGAAATTTTTTTCTCCCAATTCGGAAGAATGAGACTTAAAATACCCCAATTGAGTAATTTTAAGTAAATAGGAAGAAAATTTCTATTATTACATTACGATATTCTCCTAATTCAGTAATAGAAAACAATATTTATGACTGAACGAAAATGAGGACAACAACCAAGTAGTGTGAAAGGATAGTACTAGCAGGGGGGGGGGCGATGAATTAATGACTAACCATACCGTTGACTATTATTAGAATGTAACAAAAGAATGGGCACAAAAAAAAAAATATATATATATATGAATGACTATTGAGAAAGGGAAGAAGGGATGTACCTTCCTTTCCATAAAAAAAAAAAATAATTGAAAATGTTCTGGAGCAAGAAAAGATATATTTTATATGTGGTTACTATGTTCATGCGTTGTGTGAGTGTGAAAATGAACATTTTTTACACTACAGAAAAAACCAATGTGCATGTATTTACATACAGTATGTATGGTAGCATACATATGTACTCATGTGTATATATATGTGGTAATGTACATACATTTTTTTTTATTGTTTAGGGGAACCCTCAGGCAATACATTTTTTGTTTGTGTTTTATGGCTTGATTTTTTTTTTTCTTAATTATCGTTCGAGTTTTTATTTTTATCTATAGAAGAAGTTGGGAAATATTATTTACATTGTGGGTAGACACAAAATACATAGTGTACACTCTGAAACCATTTCGTAATTACTACTACTACTACTACTAATATATATATATATATATATATATATATATATGGATGTATATATTAAAAACTTAATGTTTCAGTCTCATTTTTTTTTTTTCCTTTCAAATTTGTTTTAATATTAGTTTTTTTTTTTTTGAGTCAGGCAAAGAATAATTTTTTTTTTGCGTGGTATTTGGAAATACAAAATGTTTAAAAGGTTAAATGGTGGGGTACAAGCATTAAAAATTTCACAATCCCGAAAATAATAAGAAACACATTTATTTTAATATATAACTTTTAAAAATATATAGGTAAATTTTATTCAAGATGGTGAAGGGGTTTTTTTTATTCGAAAGCAATAATAACAAAATCATTAATTTTTTTTTTTTTTTTTTGTGGATGAGTTTATAAATAATGTAGTATAAAAACATTTTTTTTGGTAGATGAAATTATACAAATAAATAAATGAAGAGATTGTGGGTCTTTTTTAGTCATTAATGTAATGTAGAAATAAATAATGACACATAAAAAAAAGTGAGCGATTGAAATGATAATGATGCTAGTAATAATGCTAATAAATTAGGGTTGCGTTTGGATTGAAAGCAATAGGACTTTACACATCAACAAGTGTAATTCTCATATTGGATTCTTCTTCATTAACCTTGTAGTCAACAACTTCTTGTCCTTCAATAACTTCTAAGAACTCCAAGTTTTCAATATCATCATCATCTGAATCGGATTCTTCTTCCTGTTCTTCAATCAAAGGTGGTAAATCATTTAGACTCTCTTCTTCATCGTCTGTTTCCTCATCATCGTCATCAGCAATAGCTGATTCATCGTCATAGTATTCAACAATTGTTTGATGTTTGGAACGGTTTAATGGAGGACGGTATGATGAGTGATGACGTTTGCTTTGTTGAATAGATTCGAGCAAGTTATCCAACATATTAGCATGAGAAACCAAACGAAAGAGGTTTTGGTCATTCCGCTTAACTTCACGGTCAAGCTTGACACGGGCTTTGAATGCCATAAAATAGAGGTTGTTTGTACTTCTGTTCATAATTGTAAATAAATATATTTTCTTGCACTTAATATTGATTGATTTGTTTGTTTGTAATTGTGGTGATTGAAAAAAAAAAAAAAATAAAAAAAAATGGTGTAAGGAAAGAAAGGAAATACACAGATATTTATATAGAGCTAACATCTAGTTATTAATTCAGCCTCCTATTTTGGGAAAAGTCTGTATTCTCGGCAAATTTCCTATTATATTTTAGTTTGAAAACAAAAAAAAAGAAAACTTGGCATTTGCCGAACTTTTTTTTTTTTTTTTTTCTTTTTCCAAAATAAAAAAGCTCCCAAATAAAATAAAAATAAAAAAAATTTAACTTCTTAAAATGGAAAAAAAAAAAAAAAAAAAACGTTTTCTCAGTAATCCCTCGCGCACAACTGAGTGGGAATCTCAGGTTCGAGCCCGCCCTGAGTCGGCTTGTTTTCTTTTGTATAAATATTTTAAATGTTAACGTAAACTACTATACGTGACTATAAACAGAACATATTGTCATTATTATATAAGAAAATACAAGATATTTTATTTCCTTCAAAAAAAATTATTATCCATTTCAAGAGAGTTGTGGTAGTAGGAAAGAAAGTAGAAAAAATTGATGGGAAAATATTATGTTAAAAAATGTATGTGGAATTAAGAAAATGGATTGGTGCATATAGTTTCCTTGTCATTTCTGCATATTTAAATTTATTCTAACCAAAGCCAATTTAAGTTATTCCGGTGCTTAAGAAATAGGCCTTGGCGGACCGCTTCCCTACTTCATCAACGGTACCGGGATTTCCGTATTGAAATCATCACCAAGTACGTTACATATGCATGTCATACGTTCCGTGGAGATGGACTTTTGGACAATTGGATATAAGTATTAATTTCTTGTAATGACCCGGAACATGCCAGGGTTTCATCATGTATTCGCCCAAAGCCTATTCATCATTTTTCCGCCCTTCGGCCGTGTACTTTTCCTTCGGTAGGTCCATATACAAAAGATTTTGTAGCAAGTGGTCATGTGGTTGAAGATGGGCCCCGTTGAACTCATATGCTTCCATCCAACGGTGCCGGCTGTAAGGTACCAGTCTTGGAGGTCGGTCTTTAATACATTTGCCATTTAGGGTATAGACTCTATGCACTACGTGTTTTGTATGTGGACACAACATCAGTCTTTTCAAAACTTTCTAAAATAAACCCCTCCTTTCCTTTGTGGAATATGTTGAATGTGTTGTGTAAAAATTAGTACATACTAGAACAACAACAACAACAACAACACCAACATTGCCATGGGATTTCTTTTGTGATGATTACTAACGTTGTGGCACAAAAACTTCAGTTGCGGAACACAACTGCAGCTGGATGCATTTTTATCTGCACACTATGCATTCTGGAATAAAATTCCTAAAGATGGCAATTTTTTTTTCTAAAATTAGATAAAATAAAAAATTCCCTATTAAGTTAACTTTTTTTTTATAGAAAATGAGTCATTACTAAATAAGTAGATTTAGCAGACTGTTGTGTGCAGTTAGGTAGGATATATATTATGGAAACATGACTGGGAAATCCAGATGTATCTGTACTTTCTTACTTAATATACTATTTCCTACATACAGCAGAACTTACCTTATTCTATTTAATGAACCAAATTTTTTGAAGTTTTTGTATCATTTCGTCCAATAATGGTCTCCCACGAACCAGTAACGGTCAGCAATGATATAGTATTAGTGATAAAACTCTTTCTAGACAATTTTATCATCATTTAGTAAGTTAAAGGCATGCTGTACGTAATAAATCGTCTTCATCAATTTGAACCTTTTTTTATTGCAACTTTGGGCCGGTTATTATTTGAGGCCAAGGTTCAATGGGGGGAGGAGGAGGAGCAGCAGGGACGAACATAGGGGGTGCTTTGTATAGAAGCGTAATAAAAGGAGTTCGTACATACATGTGTATGTATAACTTACGTATTCATTCTTTTATTTAAAAATATAGGTAATGCTGGTTACAATTGAAACTTTTATGGTCCTTCAAAAGCTGCATAGGTTCTCCTCATAAGAAATCTATGTGAACTAATTTTAATTATAGTAGTCTCTCTCTAACTACTATCTTTAAATAGTTTAATTTCAAAGATATTGTTATTTTTACTCGAATATCATTGAAATATTTTGATCGAGTAATGTTTTTATTTTATTATTTTTTTTTTTTTTTTTTTGATCGGGTAAATAGTATAATTTCCTTCATAAATATCGTTATTTTTTTTTAAATGTAACTGAAATATTCTGTTCGGGTAAGTTTTTTTTAATGATCGAGTAAGTTTTTTTCATGATCGAGTAAGTGTTTTAATGATCGAGTAAGCGGCGGCATTTACTTCAATTCCCAATAGGAAATACCGAAACGAACCATTTCTAACACCCCAAATAATTTAAAGTGATAAAAGAAAAATAAAACTATCATATAATCAATTTACTTCCATACGTAGGGACCTCGGTCCCCAATTTAAAATTACATCATATCAAAATCAATAGTATATAATAGATCTCTCTTTCTAGCCTTTTTTTTTTTT
>JAJMJJ010000057.1:19380-61865 GCA_030568955.1 Geotrichum siamense (nom. inval.) | reverse complement strand
GCAGTTTCATAGCTTTTTGTTTCAATGCCGATTTCCCCGGACCATCTCTCATCCTCGAGAGTTTTTGTTGATAAACGGATAATTCTGAATTAAGCTTGCTTAACTGAACATCAAGTGAAGAAATACGTGAATCAAGTCCAGATAAGGCATCGTTTAAAGTAGGCTTTGGAGCAGCGTTCTTGTTTCCAAATAGTCTGTTCATTGTTATGGTGAAGAATAATGAAATTGGATAATTAGGAGAAAGAGAGGCAGGGCCTTACCGTTGAAGTTGGGAGATTGTGTCACGTGACCATAATATCTTCTATTTTAATTTTTATTTATTAATTTATTATTTTTGTATATTTTCTACTAAAATTTTTTAGCTGAGTAAAAGGCCTCTGAAGAGATAAATCTAGGACGACATTACATCAGTTGAGCATGAAAGACTGTGAAGGACAGTGATTTCACATTTATTTTTATTTTTTTTTTTTTTGGCTATGTGTGGAATTTTGTTTTTGTTTAGCACTATTCCTCATGAAAAATCAGACTTTCATCTCCGGTATTCAAGTCTAGTTCCATTGATTACATCTCGAGGACCGGACGTACAGAACCACTGTTGGCCGCATGAACATGTGAAAATGTATTCGTCCGTGCTTTCTCTTAGGCAACCTCTTACACCACAACCTTTAGAAGATGTTCTTCAGTTTAATGGTGAACTATACAACGACGATCTAAAAGGCAATGATACTGTGTATTTTCTCGATTTATTGAGAAATCATGGTGTTGAAGGGGGGATACAAAAAGCTAGAGGAGAATTTGCATTTGTTTATAGAAATTTGACCAATATTTGGTTTGGAAGAGATTGCATGGGTCGTCGGAGTTTGATGTATGACATTAGTGATGACGGTGAATTATTGATTTCTAGCGTTGGACTGGACCGTGAAGTCCCAGGTGGTGTTCTGTTTTGCTTTAATACTGTGACCAGCCAGCTGGATGAACATCTCTGGTCGTATGATACGAATATCCCTCTATGCTACCCTTATCCACTTGTGACTACATCACCATCAATGACTGAAGATATAACCTCATTCTCAGCTACACTTCAGAAGTTATTACGTGCAGCAGTTAAGAAAAGAATATACTCGAATCTGGCAATTTTATTTTCAGGCGGACTTGACTGTAGTGTACTTGCATATTTTGCAGCCGAGTGTATCCCAAGTAATGAAGCAATTACACTATTAAATGTGGCATTCGAAAACCCTCGGACTAAGGAAGGATTTGAAACCCCAGATAGATTGGTGGGAAAGAGATCTTTTCAGGAACTTGATAAGTTGCATCCTAATAAGTTTGTATTCCGTGAAATCAATGTCCCTTATACCGACACAATTGCTCATCGTGACCATGTGAGAAAACTCATGTTTCCTCAAGATAGTGTAATGGATTTATCAATTGCAATCGCTTTCTATTTTGCATCTAAACCTTTAGAAAATGATAGTCCTGTTCTTTTTTCAGGACTTGGAGCTGACGAGTTATTTGGTGGGTATACACGACATGCTCGTAGCTATCTAAAAGGCCCGGAAGAATTTTCAAAAGAATTACAACTTGATTTTGGAAGACTTCATTCACGCAATCTAGGTCGTGATGATCGTGTGGTTGCAGGGTGGGGACGTGAGAACCGATATCCTTATTTAGATGAAGATGTAGTGAACTGGGCACAAGGTTCCTGCCCCATCCCATTAAAAAACGACAAATTAGTCTTGCGACAGGTAGCTAGGGATATTGGATTAACGGGTGCTTCTACTGAGAAGAAAAGAGCTATTCAATTTGGGGCAAGATCAGCAAAAATGGAACTTGGAAGTGGGAAAATTAAAGGTCACGAAAAGTTACAATAAATACATATTAAAACTGTTCAAAGAAGTTGAAATTTGCGATGGTGACTATGATGGGAAAGGGTTAAATAATACATGTATATATACAAACTAATTGTTGATAGTTATCATCTAATTGAAAATAACTTCTTTGGATTGATCTTAGAGCGAACTCTCAAATAAAACTTGCAATCCATCATGTTTATTCTGGTAGGAGTACACAGGCCTAGCAGTGAATCTAATTATTACAAGACCAACATCATCACGGAATTAATCTATTAATATATCTTTATGTTTAAGAAATTCATATGCATCATTACTATTGTCTTTTATATATATATATAGTTTAGCCATTAATCTCATTTCTTATTATAAATATCATAATATTATTATCATCAAGTAAAATATATGCATATATATACCTATGTACCTGTACTATTCAAAACCTTCAGGAACACCTTTAGCACCACGGCTTCCTCCAATAAAAACTCCAAACTCACCATTCCAAGTCATTTTACCAGATAAAACAGACCGAATTATTTGGAAACCTTCCATACTTTCGTATGGAACTCCAGTACGAGGATCAACAAAATTGCAAGGCTTACCAGACACGACACATTTGGGGATTCTTGCAGCTGCTAAAGTTGCAGCAGCAGAAGCACCTGTGGGAGTTGCAGCGGTTGCAGGCATTAACGGACCAGAAGATTTACCAGCAGCAGTGTTGAATTTCGATTTGCTCGTAGTAGTTGTCACTGATGAATTTTGAGCTCCAAGGTGTGCAAATACAGTAGAACTGACTTTTTGCTTCCCAAAAATCGAGGAACCGAGCATTTGTGCAGTTTGACGGTCAGACAAAGAGTTGGGACGTGACACAGAGACCTCATTAGTTACATCTATTGGACGCATTTTGTATTGTGGGCCGAATAAAATTGATGAAATATCATCTGTCTCCAGGGCTGGAAATACTACAACCTGAACAACATCTTTCTTTTGAACATGTTTTTCTTTGGTAGATGTTGATTCTACTTCGCCAAAATCTAAAAAGTCTTTTTCCATTTGTTCCAGACTAGTAGGTCCTGATGGAGTAGTTTTTGTTTCCAAAGTACGTGAAATATATCGAATAAAAGGCGCGTCCATTTGTTTTCGACTTTTAATCATAGCACGGCGTTCTTCCATCTTTTTGTGTTCGTTGGAAAGAAAGGCATTTAGCGACTGGACATTTGCCAGCTCTGTTTGTTTAGCTATCTCAAGACGCTCTTCTTGAGTGAGTTTCTTTTGTGGTACATGAGCAGTAGGTTTCGATTTTTTCTGATTTAATATCGATTGATTTTGGAGTTTTTCTAATATAGCGTTTTTATTCTGCACAGTGGAAGCACGACTTGAACTTCTTCTATTTTCATTTAATAAACTAGCCGTAATGTCTTTCTTTTTCTTTTTAACTGGTGGTTTGTTAGTCGGTTTGCTCCTCTGTGTCTTCGCTAGGATCATGTCGACCTTGGTTTTCCGCTTTTTCTTTGCTGCTTTTTCTTGAGCCTGAAGCTCTTTTTCACCTTGATCGTCTTCACCACCTGCTTCTTCGTCCTCATCTCCAAAATCAGAAGAACTGAAATAATCGGCAGCTTCACCATCATCGGATTCATCATCTTCTGCCGCCCGTTTGAGTCGTGATTCGTTTATATTGAACTCTTTGTCGTCAGCAACTTCACTGAATATCTCATCCTCTAAAAGTGGCACCTCTGAGTTGATCAGAGCCTGTAGTCGATTACCTGCATTATGCCGCCGCTGCCGCGTAGCTATAATACTGTCCTCGGGTAATAGATCAATCATGTGAATCACAAATTTAGTACCTGGCTATTGGAATTTTTTCGATGACACAAAGTGTTCACGAAATTATATTTCATCCCACTGTTTGTTGTACAGAATACCCGAACCCACATGTACCATATATTTTTATTTTTGATTTTCACCCATGTCCTTTCCATACATTTTACGTCTTGATTCGCCTATAGACGAATTATCTCCATATCATGTTACGATCTTTTAAACGTCTTCATTCCACCTCTACAAGTTTATCAGAACTATCCCACTTTGCGCAATTGGCTCGCACATGGTGGGATCCTAATGGACCTCAGCGTATTCTCCATAAAATGAACATTCTTCGTTTGGACTTCCTCAGATCCATTATTGCCAAACCTATTCCGACCCCTATTCCTGGATATTCTCTTGATCTTTTCCCAGCTTCTAAGAATAAAAGCACTACTCCAGATACGCCAGAGTGGGATGTTTTGGATGTAGGTTGTGGTGGTGGTCTGGCAGCTGAAAGTCTTGCTAGGCTCCCTTTCACCAAACATGTAACAGCGATTGATCTCTCGAAAGAGGTTTTGGAAGTAGCACGATCTCACGCAAAGCTTGATCCATCACTTGAAGGAAAGCTGGATTATAACCTTATTTCTTTGTCCGATGTCAGTAAAGAGAAAAGTTTTGATGTAGTTACAATGTTTGAGCTACTTGAACATGTTGACTATCCTTCAGCAGTACTTGATGAAGCTCTATCTCGTGTCAAGCCGGGTGGTTTTCTTTTCCTATCGACAATTAATCGTTCATCTGTGTCATGGTTCACAACGATTTTTGTCGCTGAATATATGTTAGGCATTGTCCCTAAAGGAACTCATACTTACGAAAAATATATCGACGAATCGGAATTAAGAAATTGGGTCAATAAAAGAAATGATTGTGTTGTGGTACAGTCAAAGGGTTGTGCTTATGTTCCTGCATTTGGTTGGCAATATATGGGTTCTCCAAATACTGGAAATTATCTTATGGCAATTAAAAAGCTAAAATAAATCTCTTCATCCTCTCATTCACTATATATCACTAACGTTTTGGTTTTGTATATATGTATATATGTTGTGCATAATTTCTACGATCTAATGATATCAAAAGGCTCTGGTATCATAAATTTATGATAATGTAAATAGAAGAAAAAAGAAAGAAGAAAAAAACAATATCAGTTTAGTAATTTTCTTGATTTAAAAATTTAGATACTAGAGTAGAATATGTATATATTATATAGTGTTTATTCAGATCATTTTACCCGTAAGATTATTGTATGCATTCCTTCATAGTGCAATTATATTCACAATTTCGACAAACAATGAATATACATCTCAAGCTAAGGAAATACTTAAAATATTAGGTAATCAATTCATAAATTACAAGTATTTAGAAAGAAAAATAATAATTAATCTAATTCAACATCATGTATCTTTCGTCAAATTATCATCAGTATCTATCACAGGTGATTGAAATTCCATTTCCTTCCAATGGTTTTCTAGAATCTCTTCCGAGTTATTTTTTTTTCCGTAGAATAGCTCTAAGGAGTAAAGAATCAAAGTGGAAAACATATTGACCCAACCCCAGAATTGCCATGAATCACGGGGATTTGACCAACCTGATTGCCAGGTCCATATCGGAGGTTGACTTTGATCTTGAAAAGAAGACTCAACTTGTGACATTGAGTAAATAGAATTTTGACTAGTAGATGTGGCTGTCAAATTTCTTGATAAATAATTGGTGTCTGACGAAAGACCTTCATGTGATGATGCGAAAAGAGTTAAATGTTGAATCATTAAATGCGTGTAAATGGCGATTAGAATGCAAGGTGCGTATGAGAATATAAACACTTTGACAGTGTGAGGTCTGGATGGCTTAATTCTCGGTGATGATGAAACTAAAGTGGTTGCTGTAGATAGAGATGATGGAGGGTTGATGTCTTCCTCTTTTGAATGCTCAACTGTACCATTCATATCAATATTCCTGTTAACCTCAACACCATCAGAAGCAAATACCTTAATTTGTTCGTTCAAAAACACCTCATCCAAATCGGATTCTGTGACTGAGCCCCGCCTACTACTGAGAGATATGTCATGGACAACAGGAACAATTCTAGTGGCAGCGAAAAACACGGTTAGTCTATAAGCCAAAGAAACAAAAACTGAAGGGGTAACTGTTGATACTGCGCCATGTAGAAACTCAAACACAGTCTTAAAACCAGTGGGAATCAACTCAGCAACTGTTGAAACAAGGGTTGTGTAACCATCGATGATCACAGGTGGTAGGGGAGGGATATCTTGTCGAGAAGATGGCGCAAAGAAATATAAAAATGAGGAAGAAGCAGATATAATCGAGGATTGAAAATCGGTAAAAGTAAAGTATAGACAGTAAACAATGTAGGAGAATAATAATGAGGATTCCACTGTATTACCCCTACCTGTAACAATTCCGTAAAGCCCGACAATGGTCGTAATAGTCAGGACTACGCCAATGAGTGAGGCGCTTACCAATGAAATAGCAACAGGGAAGGTATAAATTCTGTAGAGAAAGTAAAGACTCGATGATATCGTACAAGAAGACCAGAGAAGAATTAAAATTATCCAATAATCTGATTTGGTTCTGACTAACCAAGAACTGAATCTACCAGCGACTTGGATTACAAGAAGTGTGCAAAATCCTTCTAAAATTGTAAACAAAGGTGTAGCATTTTCGATGAAAAGTCTCCAAACCTGAATGATAGTTAACCAAACATGTGAAACCTCTGTTTGAAAATGCTGACCTATTTCACCTCCAATATGGGTAGTGGGGAAGTTAGACGCAAAGTCAGGAGGGATGGATTTAGTGGGCGGAGAATACACACTAAGATGAAGAATGAGAAGAGAAGGAATGATGATTTGTTGCAAATGGTACAATCCCGAAGAGAAGAACCGCAACATTGTCCCTCTACTCAGAATTCGAAGTGTTGAGAGTACGAGATAGAATACAGTAAGGGTACAAGTGTAAGCAATCCCGCAATCGCGACCACCAACGTCGAAGGCTAGAGGAATAGTAATCACAATGAGAAAATAGTATGTGAACGAGTTAATCGCTTGGAGAGCCCTCCATAGGGTTTTCGATAGATTCGTCATTTAAATTACACGCGTTCGACAATGATTACAATAATAGTCAAAGAGTTAATAAACAGAAGGGCTAGATGAGCCCTGGCAGTGAAATAAGATCTGTTTTTCTGAGAAAAGAAAATCAACAAAAAATCAAACACCTAAAACAAAATATCACAAACTGCAGACACAAGACCAGTTTCAATCGAAAGATCAAAGGTCAAGGTGGCGAACTGACAGAGACAAATTGATGGATGAAGAAGAGGGTTTAGGAAATCAGACTTCCAAGAAGAGAAAAGAAATAAAATTTAAAAAAGTTTAATAAAAACATTGTCTCACTTACCCTAACCCCTATTATATTCAAATCGGCAGTACATACTGTCCCAGTGCAAAGTGGCATTTTCCAAAGGTGGGAATTACAGAAAAACAAGGTTATCTACAATCTTCATAATAGTCTATGGAGGGGTACGAGTGTACATACATATGTATTATAAAAATAATATGCAGAAATTCTATTCATTAACATGTAATTTAATCTAAAAATGCAAAAATATATTGTGTATGGTTTCAAAAACTAGTTGAGGTGAAACCAATACACTAGAAGTAAGTTTGTTCAATGAGCTCGATGACGCTTTAAGAACACTCTGTTCAACTTCATCAATGAACTCATCATTCATATAAAAATTGCGATATGCCTTAAACAACGACACTAACAATTCAGAGTTGAAAATATCATATACCTTCTTATGTTCAGGAGTATCATAGTATTGGATTGATTGCTTATAATGATTTAGAAGAAACTCTGTCAACATGATTAAATGATGCTTACTCCAACCACTCATTCGGGTATTTATCAAGCCATTCAGAACTATTTTGATATGAATTAATGAGATTTTAATGTCAAATTTGGGCATATAAACATTGATAATGTTCAATAAAGCTTCAAATGCGTACGATTTTTCGCGATAATATCGTAATAATATAGCAAAAGTTTGTTCATCAGGTAATACTGGAACTGCCATCATATTTGATGATGGAGGAGTGCCATTTCGAATAAGAATTTGTGATATGAAATCTATAAGTTGAGCTCGCTTCGAAAGTTGAGAATGGATGGGAAGAATATTTGAATAATTTTCAAGTTTTGATGATAGAGATGATACTTTCTGACTTAGCAGATGTTCAAAAATTTTTCTGGCATTTTCATCATCACCACAATGAATAAAAGATCTAACGGTTGCATTTAATACGGAAATATCGACAAGAAATCCCCTTTTATGTAGACCTTCATACATCATTTTAACATTGGCTGAGTTTGTTTCTCGCAACATAGTTATTAAAACAGTGACTCTATCTGGTAGTATTCTGCTTCGTTGTAAATTGGTGATGCCAGCGTCTGTAAATACATCCATACTAACTTTTTTCCCAAAATTCATTAAAATGTTACTCGTAGATGCTTGTCTTTGGTGTATATTTTCAATATCTTTTATAATTCTCTCAATTTGCGACATACGAACATCAGAACCAACATCAGATTTATGTTTTGACTTAAGATAAGATCTCATAGTATTGTCCAGTAGTGCATTATATTCACGTACAGATATAGGAAGGCCACATTCTTCAAGGTCATTTAATACTTGTTGATAAATATTTCTAGCCCAGCTATTTTTTTTGAACATGAAAATTGATAGTAAATCTTCTAGATGCTGAGGTGCAATGTGCAAGGGACGAGGCGATGACAGGTTTTGATACTCAGTAAATAATTTTCTGATATCGACGCGCGTAGATTTTGGATACAATGCTTTCAAAAATGATTGATAATCGCTGACTGGTGTTTTATGCCTTTCCACATTTTTTCTCACTGTTTTGACATCTTGATAATGCAAATTTTGAAGGCGATAGAACCTTTGAATTGTTGATGAAACTTCATAATCTTCATCAAAAACAGAATTCATGAAAGTTAACGGAGATGAATTGTGCTGTACTGACGATGTGTCGTTTTTATCTAAAAAGGAATTTAAAACGGTCAAATTCGATTTTACTAAGTCATGAACAACTTCATCATATCTCTGAATATAAGGGTGTTTAGTCGCTGGCTCAGCAATTTGTCTCTTATTTGTCCTTGTCGTTGAAGTTACGTTAAGAAGAGCCCTTCGCGAATGAAATGATCTATTTTGTAATTCAGATAAACATGAAGATCTACCTAGGACTCTGGGAACAATAAATGGTAGAAATAAATTAAAATCTCGCAGATGAAGACAAGGCACTAACTCAGTAGAAATTCCCTTCATATCTGGTTGAAGTAAACAACTAAAGATAACACTGTATGGGTTTGTTCCGGTGAAATGTATAAGCAGTTTGGATTATTGGAAATCAGACAAAAAGAAACATTATTCGTATAATAATATATGGCGTTACTATTAATCAAATTAACAATAACCTGTATATCGAGCGTAAAAACACACACTGCTTACTTAGTTTTCAAGGATGATGATCTCCAGTGATTTGTTCGTCCCGTTGATCTAAATTTTCAGATTCTTTCCAGGGAAAAAAGTAAAATATCATTTTCGGGGTAAGGGTTGAAAAATTTCACCAACCATATAATCCTTCGAATTCACTTCTCACTTAACACTACCGCAAGTCTCAAAGGCCTCGCTGTTTGGTATATCATGAAACTTCAAGACAAAGCTACCAATATTCTTCAACGAGCTTCTCAATTATTGAGAGCCCAAAGAACTTCGAGGGATCCAGTTTCTGAACCCGTCTGGTTTCGAGTAATTGCCAATCATCCTCCTACGCAAACATTAGCACAGAAAACTCATAATCTTCAGGAGTTCGTTGATAAATCTGCAGAAGAATCGGTTTTACCAGAAGAAGCTAATCCTGAAAATGGTCATTATGTCACAAAGAACCCTCCAAAAGTTTCGACTAAATCGCGCCATTTATACAGACCTAAAAGTATTGTTTACTTTGAAGATGAGATTAGATCTCTATTTTACACACAACATCCTTGGGAATTGGCTCGTCCTAAGCTTTTAGTGGAAACCGACGGAAATGATAGTTCAAGAGTTGATTGGAGTAAGATGGATCAAATTGCAAAGAAGCTTGATGGTGAAAGTGTTGTTCAAAGAACTTTATATCTTCTTAACAATGACAAGTCATTATCTAATGAAGAGGGCTCATGGCTCCCGGCTTACGACCAAGCTCGTCTTGAATTTTATAGACTGAGAATTCGTGAAGACACTTTGACACGTATTGCATCTGAAGAAGCTACAATGTTCGGTGCTGTTTTCGGCAAGTCCTTTATTGAAAAGGGTATTGAGAAGGAAGAAGAGTACATCGCTAAGTGGAAGGCTGAAGCTATTGAAGAAACCAAGGCTAAGCAAGCTCGTAAGACAAGCCCCTCAGCTGCTGTTGAATAGTTCAGCGATAATATTCAATTGTACATAATAACATATAAAATTACTATTTGATTTATTTTTCTTTTGTCCTTTTACAGCTATGAAGAGAGCTTCATTACCAAACAAGAACTCAAAATTCGTCATTTATAAACATCTTTCATTAATTAATTAGTTTTTTAACAGTAAAACTCTTAGAATCTTAGTATTGTCATGCGTGTTTAATAGAATGGACACCAGCCTATAAATTTTGAAAGTTAGTACATATTATATGTTGATAAAATCATGCTGCAAATATACTTGAAACTTACCAAAATAAATTTGTGATAAATTGTGGGGATCAATCGCTTCTCTAATTAACTGACTTGTTAAAGCCTCCACACTTAAACCTATTGTTAGTTTTTGATGAACGATGGACAAAGCTCTCTCAGCTTCACTATCACCAGGTGTATTTTCACCAATATCGGAAACTCTATTTTTGCCTAACTTTTCTCTTTTCAACGGTGAAATTGTCCTATAAAAATGTTAGTGATGGTGATTCAAATTTGTCAAAAAAAAAATTAAAGACAAGAAGAGAAAAAATTACTAACCAGATATATAGAGGATCATATTTTAAAACATTCAAAATCGTTTCGATACTCTCTGACTCGTCTCTTAAAACTCTCATAGATACATGGCAACTCTGTCTGAATACACCTTCAACGCCAGCAATACCCATTCCATCAACAATATCTCTCGTTAATCTAAAAGGAACAAGCTCAGGGACCCTCAACAATTTTCCTTGATCAAATGCAATTCCCAAATCAATGTGAACTACTTCTCCAGTTTTCATATCCAACAAAATATTGTTGTTGTGTCTATCACCAATCCCCAATATGTAGCCAATCATAGAAGCAGCAGCACTAGATCTAGTATAATTTGCCCTGCATTTAAACCATAACTCAGATGTGACAAAATATTCATAGAAAAACATGTGAAGAACTGGTTTGATATTAGTCTCGATTTCCATATATTTCGAATACCTTTCATTAATTGTGCTAGTTTGACACTTCTTCATAACATCTCTAGCTGTGGTAAGACTCCAATCAAGTTTTCGATATCTTTTATGCGCATGTTGCAAATACTCCATCAAGGGTATTGTGTTTTGCACAAATTCTATGATACCTCCAGTTGGACCTAGTGGTATAACCTTGTACGTTCTAATTTTGAGATTTCGACTTTTAGAATCCAAATTTTGGTAGAATAACTTATTAAGTTCGTCAAACACTTGTTCCATAATACTGTCTTGCTTTAAATCATCCTTACCACCTTTGAAAAGAATTTTGTAAGAAAGTCCATCCGTTGCTCTAAATGTAACAATTTTTGGAGCACTCAAACCTGATGCAATTTTTATATCTCTCTCAACAGAACAAATTGTAGGCAAAGTGTATTTGCCATCTTGTCTAACTTTGATATGAATTGTAGGCGGTACAAGATTTAATTCTGGAAGAGTTTTCATCCACCATGATCGCTTTTCTACTTTATCAAATGTTAAACCTTTTTGAGATTCCTTCGCAATTCTTTGATGTGCTAAAACAGAAGAATGATTGCTAAATGCTTCGACTGACTTCAATAGTTCGGAATTGGTTCCTACTTTTAAAATCTTATGCCAAATTCTTGAGCCAGCTTCTGATCTTAAATTTGATGATTTATCCGATTTATTGACAACCATCCGAAGACCAATAATTGGATATAAACAATGATAAGGATGTTGATTGCTAACTCTTACTACCAAGGCCTCCAGATTTTTTCCAAATTCTCCGTCAGTGTCACCCAATCTAGAAGTAAGCTGGTTAATCCAAGGAACAAAAAGATATGTCGGAACAGATTGTATCAAAACTTCTATAGCAGAGTTGAGACTTTTATCGCCAGCGTTGGCTAACCATAATGCCATAAACGAAGAAATATCTTCAGAACTATCGCCAGTTAGAGCAGCTTCCAAGTAGAATGTAGCACTATGTTCTAAAAACTCTTTTCGAGAATCGAGTAACCTTTTCAATTCTCGGTCATCTATTTGATACAGCTTAGTAGCTTTTTCTAAATAGTATAATACTCCTTGCTTCTCCTGAGTAGATCCATTAGTAGAAACCTTTTTCAGATGTTCCATTTCTTTTAATTTTTGATTCCTAAATCTAGTTGCCCGTTTAATTTCATCGGAAAGAGTTGAACTATTATACTGCTGATTACAAAATCTAGCAAAGGTGTGATAGATTTTTGTAGTCTGGTTCACCGAATGAATCATATTTTTTACTGTTTTTCGGGCCGGTATAAGATAATTCGAAATAATTAAATCCGGAGACTCATTTCTTGATTCAGAACACCATTGCAACTTGAAAATGTAATAAGATTAGTATTATTAATGAATTTTTTTTGTGATAAAAAACTGCAAGTAAAATTACTTACCAATGTTGATAGAACAAATGGGATTTCTTCTTTGATGTTATCTGAGGGAACTGTAATTAAAGTCCGAAGAATTGAAATTGAAAGATTTTGTTCCCCCAAAAGCCAGTTTGCGGCTGCGTTCTCAAATTTAGACCAATATTGTAATTTCTCAAAAGTTCGTTGGACTCCTTCAACTCCTGAGTACTTCATTAAGAGAGTATTAATAAGCCCATCGAGTTTAATTATGGCGTTAATGGAATGTTGTGCCTTTTTGTGTTTTCTGGCAATTTGAGAGTAAAATTGAACTGCTAATCCTTCATATTCTCGTAGAACAATTTCAAAATTTCGATTACCGTTTGAATTTATCATTCTCCAACTCAAAGATCGCGCAAAAATAATATTTTCGATATCATCAAACCTATAAGACATTAGAATAAATTTTACAAAAAATTTGAAAAAAAAAACGTACCTTGAGTTCGTTATCCAATCTGAAGAACGGTCAAGCAAAAGACTATACGTTTCCAAAGCAGATTTGGGATCATGTACATCCATTATCGTTTCACACTCTTGAATTATTGCTAAAGTTTCAAAAAGTTCCTTTTTCGGACGTGCATTTCCAAGTTTCATCAACGATAAGCATTTTGAGTAAGCTTCAAAAAATGGATTAACGTAGTCTTCTAATGTCTGCAATGATTTGTAGAGATTAAAAATTATTTCATCCCCATTTTTAGGCTCATCGGAGTAGGCAATATCCCATCTCTGGAGCTTCCAAGCATGAGAATAGACAGAACTGTCATCACTTCCAAAAGAATTATCAAGAATAGTTTTAGAAATACCATTCATTCCAACTTTTCGCAAAGTTTCCGAAAGATTTTGCGATGTTTCATGATTATTAATAAAAGAACTGTCGCTGTATAGAGCGGATTGATATTGAACTATTGCATCAAGTCTACCTTCATGTTGATATAAATTTATAGAACCAGCTATTGTAGTCGGAACAGGAATAGCATAGAAGATATCTGGATCATCAATTTTACTGTAAATTTCTATCAACATTTCGGATAAGTCAAAATCTGTGTCATGGAAACACGAAAATGACCACGAAATTTCGGCAAGCATGAGAGCTTTTTTGAAATCACCATTGGCAATACAGCATTTTACTGCGGCATTATAGTCCAAAGAAATATACTTTTGACTGAAAAATTGGTTACAATAACCACAGTTTCTTACATAAAAGTAGGATTCAATGAGCACGTTGTGAATTCTCGAATCGTAACAAGGTTTTAAGCATTCATTAATCTGTGTGTCAAGTACAGTATCGGAACCGCTGCTGATATTTGTAACAACGTAAAGATAAACAACAAAAGGAAAAATGGCTTCACTAAAATTAGGACACTTTTCTAGCATCTCTTGAAATCCGTGTAACTCTGGGTAGGTCTCTGAAGATTTAAAAAGTAATGTAGAGCATATTTTATAGAGCCAATAATAATAATTATCTGCAATTCTTGAAAGATCGGATAATTCAGAATTTTTCAATTTTAGAGGCTTGATTCGTGATTCGTAGTTATAAAATTGAAGTTCCGATTCGGTGAAAACAGACATTAAATCCTTTTTGGAGGCTGATGATATGTATTTGCAGATATATCTGAGAGCATCACTTGCCATCATACTCGTTTCACCCGTTAAGAATATTTTCAATTTTTCAAACATGGGTACTAATGGAATTTTATAGTATTTTTCAGGTTTCTTTGCTTCATAAGAATTTATAATTTTCCCTCTAGAGGAATAAAATTTACCAACAATTCTTCCGAGCCACATTGAAAACGCTTTCAATGAATCTGTATCTATATTTATCAGATAACTGAAAAGGTTTTCATTAACTTGTCCAGACTCATTTAAATACAATTCTTGAAGTTCGTTGTTCATGTCCATTTCATATTTGATAATCCTCATGAATTTTGCAAAATCGTTTTCTGATAGCTCCCGAAACATAGCATCTAATGAAGAACTAGGCAAAGCGACTGCCTCGTATTTAAGCCATTTGATCATGAATTTAAAAGGTATTTGATAAAGGACAGGAAGTGAACTAGATTGTGACCATTCTTCAATCCAATGCAAATCAAAAGTTTTAGCTACCAATTTGTTCGAATGCTTCATTTGAAAATATAATTCCAAAACTGGTAGGACATAGCTCACCAACGGTTTGAGTGATTTACTACTTTTCTCTGTTTCGATAGTGATAATTTGTTTAAGAACTTGTAACGATTCAGATTCAAGTAGAGGAAATGATAGTAGATATACCGCAGCATCCAAAATTATTTGTACATATTCATCAAAAAATATATCTTGAGAACAGGAGTCTGCAAAAAATAATAATCTTCTCAAATATATCCCTTTTTGATTTGGATCCATTATGTTTTTCAAATTTTTAAAAAGAGTTTGTAAGCCAAAAAGGGTAGCAGCTTCTGATAAATTATCAGTCAATTTAAATTTTATTTGCAGCTGTTTTATTGCAAGGGTAGTTTCTGTTGGAGTTAAAAGGTTCTGTGGAAATCGTGCCAATGTTGGGCAAGGAAAATCGTTGTATATACGTTTCAAAAGATTGTTCTTCAAATTAAGAATTTCGGTAGTGACATTTGAAAAGTCTGTCAGAATTACCAGTGTTGAGATCATTACAGGAAAATCTCTTTGGCAAAGGGACATCCAATTACCAGAACCAAGACTAGTAGTAATCCAAAAGTCATCCAATGGGCTTTTATTAGTTGCTAAATAATAAACAAATGACCTAGTAGCACATAGATTTATTAGTTGGGATTTTGGAATATTGATTTCTGACGATAATTCGTTTAGCTTCGGTAAGCTAGCTTCCTGTTGATGAAAAAGATAGAGAACAGTTAAAATGTCATAATATTCTTCGAAAAATGCTTTTTTTGAGCTAATTCCAAAAAGATGACAAGGAAAATCAGTATCGATATCATTTAAAACCCATAAAAGTAAGATCTCATGTGCTTGTCGGTTAAAAAAATCAGTAAGAGATTTTTCACCAGAATAATCTCCTAACCGTGATATAGACCTTTCTATATATTTGCTTGCGTCAGAATAACAAATTAATTCTAACAGATTGAAGATTGCGCCATTCAATATACTATTAGAACTTACTCCTAAATATGTGAGCAAGTAACACCTTAGAGCAAGTTGTTCTTGATTGTTAAAAATATCACCTAAAAAGCTTTGGAATCCATTAAATAACCCAATATGGTTCTCAATTGGAAAAATAGCAAAATATGAAGGGAGAGAAGGACCAAGTGCGTAAATTGTATCTGGGGTTCGAGTAATTATTTGAATAAAACATGTTAATATATCTTCTCCATTGATAGATATCTCAGTATCTTGCTTGTAGGCTTTGACCATTAGATTTGCCAAAGTTGTTTGGGTAAGAAAATTCCTTCTCCCACCAACAATATGTTGAACATAAACCCATTCAAGTATTTGAAGGCAAAAGCTATTAGTTGATTCTCCGGAGATCCAAGTTTCAGCATACTGATCAAGAATCTTAATTGCAAAAAGTGCAATAGTTTCAGCTCGTTCAAACTCTGGGTGTGACAAGGAAGTACGACCAAATATTTTGATAAAATCAGTCAAAGTAGTTTCAGAAATATCTTTGGTTGTCATAAGGGGTGTCAATGGGAGATTAATAGATGCAATACAAATAAGAGATATCTCATATTTATCGGAATTGTTTGCAACTGATTTTAAGAGAGATTCAAAAATGTCGCAACCAGTATGATACTTGGTTTCAAGAAGACTTAAATAGAGATAAGTTTCGTAAAGATGGGCTTGTTCTGAAGACTTCCATGAGTGAAGCTTGTGAAAATTTTCAGGAAATGGAAACTCTACAACATGGGTATGCGTCAGAGTTGAAATATCATTAAAATCTGTACGGCTCTCTGTTTCCACCGCACGTAAAACTGTAACGGCTCTTTCGAAAAGTTGACTTAAAATATTAGAATAAAAAGAATCAGAAATTTTAAGATGAATGTCAATGAAAGATTCAGTACCCAAAAGAATACTTCTAATATGACTTTTGCGTAGCCTAGACCTCGTAGCTGTGTGAAATGTTTCTGACAAAAACAGTTGTATTTTTAGCGCAAGTTCTCTGCATTGAGACTGCTCATTTGGCATTTTTAGTTCAAGCTTGTAGGCCATAAATAAAAGAGCACTCGAATATTTCAAAATATTTTCATAAAGACCGGGATAGCTAGAAAACCTTGACGAAATATCCGATTCCTTTATATCATCGCACATACCTACACAAATTTTACTCCAATTTGAAATGAATCTTTCGGCAAATTTCATTGATGGGATATAATAATGTGAATTGTTGACAGCAAATTCTAAAATCTGATCACTATTTTCGTCACTTTTGAGATATTTCATTCCACTAGATCTCATATCAAGTTCCAAGAATGCATTAGCAAAATTGCCATAATAATTTAATTTCTTGATGCTTAAAAATTTCACACCGAACAAATTTAACGAAAGAGCTAAGAAGACATCAGGTTCTATCACAAATGAATTCAAAATAACTTTTTCAGATCGAAGATTCAAATTCCATTGGGATTCCAACCAAAATAATACATTATCTAGAGCAAACTCTACACGATCAGTTCGGCTTGTGGTGTAATTCTGGAGGATAAAATGGATAAGGTGTAAAGATCCAATCGACAATTTGGGTCCACTAGAATCAAACATGCTTAATAACCGTTCAATCTTCAAGTGCTTTTCACTAGAAAGGATTTTGTTCTGTGAACAAATTATAAAAAAGAAAAAACATGCAACAGGACTAAACCCCGGAACGTAGAAACGCTTAGTTATTGAATTCCAAAAACTTTCTAATTTATTATTTGGCAGAGAATATGACGGGAACTTGATAAAAAGAAAGGATGCAACTAAATATGACCAAACAGATACCTCATTATTTGGATCATTTAAAAGCTTTTCTAAATACAAAAATGTAGTGTCCAATAGATATTCAGGGAAAAAAGTAGTTTCAAGATAAAACAGAAACGCTTGAATATTTCTTAATAACATATCTCCAGCAGTATCCAAAGAATAGACAAACTGTTTAGAAATATGATCCTGGAAGTTTGATTCTTCAGTGTTTGCTTCAAGACTTGAAATTCTAGCTCGTTTCATCCGTTTATAGCAGGATGAATGCGAAAGTGAATGACGAAGATATATAATATGGTAGTAAGCCAAAGTTGACACCCAGGTCATAGGACATCCAATCTCTTTTAGATGAAAAATCTTATGATGGAAGGGGCGGGAATCGTTGACCACACAATGATTAATATCAATCTCTATAGATGACAAAATGCAACTATTTTCACCAATACTCTTGCTTAGGGTATTAATAGAAGTTATAATCTTTTCTTGAATTTCAGTTGAAGAAGAATCAATTCGTAAGAAAATATCACAAAGAAATGGAAATGCATAATGTAAGAAGATAAAAATGTTCTCTCTTACGGGTATTAGCTTGGAAAGCCATAATCTTGGAAGGTATTCAAATACAAGTAATGAAATACTTTCGCAGAGACACAAATCGGATGTTGAAGATAATTTCAAAATAGATATTGCGATAGATAATATGTACCAGTCACTAGTAGATGTATCTGTGGTAGTGGAAAGATATTCCCCAATCGACACCCATATCTCGGTTAAACGACTAACGCTAACATCAAAGCAATAATTGATAAGTAGAGATATTGATTGAATAAATTCTGACGCAGCGTATGACAGTTTTCTGTTAGTACTTGAGGAGGGACGTCCACCCATGGATCCTGATAAATTGTCTTGGTTCTGATTTTCACTATTCTCGGTGATTGCTTTCATCATTTTACCCAAAAATTCTAAATAATTATCAACTTCATCAACGGTTAAATGTTCCACATTTCTAGGTTGTTCAACAATTAACCGAAATATTTTTGAATGGCTTTCAAGCAAGGGCATACAAAGAAGCTCTGCAGTAGTTGGTGCAAGTGAAGTATCCGAGACATGTGTTAGGATGCTTCTAACGGATTTTGATTTGACATCATTGAGTCCTGTTGAAATCAAAGTTCTCAAGATATCACCAGTAACTTGCAATCTGTCGACAGAAGCATCACTGACATCATTTTTTCTGACACTAAGAATATATGAAGTTCTTTCTTTGGATAGTTCATTCATCACCACTTGGATAGTCTCCCTCCTAACCGAGGGAGTCAATGCTTTCATATCATGCACATTAGAAACAAAATCTCGAAGTCGATTGATACCTGTTGTCTTTTGTCGAAGTTTATCGGATGATATTAAGGCTGGAAAAACATCGTTGTTAGGAAAAACTAGCTAAAATTTTATCTGACGTGATCTTACCCAGGATATCCTGTAAGTTTGCGCTGGACATTACTGGCCAAGACCATGAAAATTCAGGAAATCAAAATCTACCAATAAAAAGTATAACAGCAAGAAGGTTTCTTGAAGGAATGAAATAGGAGTATATATCTTGATCCCCACGGTCCTAGAAGAAATGTGTTTGTGAAAATGCTCCCAGAAATTCTTTTGTGGTTTTATTTTTCAGTTATATCTAACCTAAGTTTTATTTTCTAATAACATTTCCATAATCTGTTACCAGTAAAGATTTTGCTGGTTTCTACACCTATATGTTACAATGGAACCAACATATTATAATTGTAGCAGATGACAATTTCTAGCTACATACCTACCTACATGACTACATAGATACCTATGTATACATACGATAATAAGTTGACTTAATTATAAGTACTTCACACCCGGTATTTATTATTTGGTCGAATGTGCCATAACTTAGAACCTAAGTATTTCCTACAGAATCAGGTACAATTGTTGTTCAATTGAACTCTTCGAGTTCAATATAAATAGATAATAGCAAAAAAAAAAAAAGGCATAAATAAATCTAAAAAAGCATGCACAAATTCATTTTCATTAAAATATATCATTACAAACAGGTTAAAAGATGGAACAACTACACCTTAAGAGTAGTAAGATCTAAAGGCTCATTCTTTTCAGGAGAGATAATCTCATCGTAAAGAAGAGTGGTCAAGAAGTCTGCAAAAGATTCGCCTGTAATTTCTGGGAGCAAGTACTTAGCTGCGAGTTCAAACTTATTGCCTTCACTAGCATTGGAAACCAACTTGTCAGTTTCTTCCTTAAGAATCTTAGTATTAAGTTCAGGTGTAATCTTTACATTTGTATCAGCAGTGGTAACTCCATGAAGAACCCATGAATTCAATTGGGCTCTAGAAACTTCAGCTGTAGCAGCATCTTCCATCAATGAGTCAATGGGAACACATCCAAGACCTCTCAACCAGGCCTCCATATATGATAAACCAATGAAAATATTTTTACGAATTCCGCTTTCTGTGATTTTACCTCCTTCAATTTTTGTGTTAAGAAGATCCTCACCTTCAGCATAAGCGTATCCTTCAACATCTTTCTCAGGTCGGTAATAAATTTGATTAGGAGCAATCATGTACTCGTTGAAGATGTCATTAGCGATGTATGCAAGAGCTGGATGAGCAACCCAAGTACCATCATGACCAGCAGTAACTTCTCGAAGCTTGTCAGCACGAACTCTCTCCATGGCAGCATTGTTAGCAGCAACGTCACCCTTGATAGGGATTTGAGCAGCCATACCACCCATTGCGTGAACACCTCTCTTGTGACAGACTTGAATCAATCTCTTGACATAAGAAGCCATGAAGTGAACGGTCATGGTGACATCACCACGATCAGGAAGAACTTTGTCTTCAAAAGTTCTGAGCTTCTTGATAGTGGAGAAAATATAATCCCATCTACCACAGTTAAGACCAGCAGAGTGTTCACGAAGTTCAAAGATGATTTCTTCCAATTCGAAAGCACCTGTAAGAGTCTCAATCAATACAGTAGCACGAATAGTACCTCTAGGAAGTTCTAAGTAATCTTGAGCAACATTGAAAATATCATTCCACAAACGAGCTTCTTGGTAAGCTTCCATCTTAGGCAAGTAGAAGTAAGGGCCCTTTCCTGATGCAATAAGAGCCTTAGCGTTGTGATAGAAGTAAAGACCGAAATCAAAGATAGAAGCAGAAACAGGCTCACCATCAATAAGAACGTGTTTTTCCTCCATGTGCCAACCTCTAGGACGAACAATTAATGTGGGGACAGCATTGGTACGTTCTTCAGCACTCTTGACTTTATATTCTTTGCCAGTTTCTTTTGCTGTGAAACCAGCTTGATTTCTGATGGCATCATAAAGATTGACTTGACCCCAGATAACATTTTCCCAAGTTGGGGCTAATGAATCTTCGAAATCACTCATATATGTATTGACGTCTGAATTGAGAGCATTGATAACCATTTTTCTATCAGGAGGGCCTGTGATTTCAACACGACGATCAATGAGTCCGGGACCAGGAGTGGGACCAGTCCAAGAAGGATCATCTCTAATGTGCTTAGTTTCTTCTAGGAAAGTAGGCAATGAACCACTCTCAATTGACCTTTGACGATCTTGTCTTGTTTTGAGAAGTTTCTTCCTTCTCTCACCAAAAGACTTTTGAAGGACGACGATGAATTTGAGAGCACCTTGAGTAAGGATATCTTGAGGACTTGTGCCAGAAGGATAAGGAGAAGTACCTTCCAGAGGGGCGAGAACTTTGACACCTGTGAGAGACATTGATTATGCTGTAGATACAATAATATTAGGCAGTAGGATGAGGGGAAAAAATTGTAGTAAGAAATAAATTGATAAGATTAACAGGCGAAAGGGTCATATTTATAGCGTGCCGGTAAGCTGACTGATGGGACTGAGAGAAACGCTCCACAACGTTTCGTCCCCGGATATTTTTGCTTCGGACGGCTGGAACTGCATAAATGCGATCATGTGATTAACACGGGCTATATTTCACCTAATTTGCCTATACCTGTGTTAACATGGGATGACTTTGAAATGGTACCGAGTCAAACTACAAGGGTGTTGTCCTCTTTTCGGACCTCTCCGCGGAATTATTGTCAGAGATGATAACTGTGAACAGTGTCTGTGATAGGGCAACACATAATAACGGGAATTTCGGAAAAACAGCCGCATATTTAGTATTTACTGGTGATTGATTCTTCGACGGCAATATTCTTACAATTATTGTCCAAAATTCAAAAACATTGGAGTGTATAGTTCTACTATTTTCTGACTTGATTTCAACACTACATAATATTTGAATATCACGGGTTAAAAACATAAGTAATCTTTTTTATTGATACAATCTGTAAAAGTTTGAAGGCCTATTATCCAGTCATTTGCTACATACATATCAAAAGTCATATAGAACTTACATATGTAAACATTTGGAGTTAAGTTTATATAAATATAGTTGGCAACATAATTAAGAAATTTGAACTTATCTGTTAACAAAGCTCCAGGTGTTATTTCTATTTTTCCAAAATTTATTACACATGTAAAAATCATTCCTCTCAGCTTATATAGCGGTTGGAATATATATATATATATATGTCTTATGATATCCTAGAACATTTAAAAGGACGTTGAAACTACGTTCATACGTAAATATGCCAACTAGGTTGCATGTGCCGTCCCATCACAATAGATGCAGATTGACTATTATGTACATACCTAACTATATATAAGCACCAAATAGAGTAGCGCGTTATTCAACATGTATATGAAATATGAATATTACCGGTTGCAGCGTCTATCTATAAATGGAAAAGACCAAATTAAGAAATATTCAACTTCATCAGCCACCATCGATACACTTATAAAATTTTTTTTATTTTCCAGAGAATGGTTAATCCAAAGAAAAGAAAAAGAAGGAAATAAATAAACTGTTCCTGCATATTACACAAAAGTCCAAATTAGTATAGGCCAAGAAACGGAATAATAACAACACCAAGAACCAAATCTTGTTCAAAGTTTGAACAGACGTTTACACAAAGTATTTGCTTCGCATGGAGAGTTCAAGAGATCAAATTTCGGTGACATAGATTGCAATGAATTTCTTTGAAAATTGGTGGAAACTTGTAAGCATAAAAAAATGAAAATATTTGTAATCATATATATATATTCATATTCAGGATTAATTTGTCATTATTTTGACTTTGCGGTTAACAGGAAAAATTAAAATATCTCGTTCAGTAACTTCAAGTGTGTACTGTATGTAAGCACTGGACGAAAGTGTTTTACTAAGACCAATTTCTTTCAAGATTTAATTGAACAATTGAACATGCATGTATACTTTTTTATATGTCAGCATAAATGCTTTAAAAAAACACTGAAAAGTCCATCAATAATTTTCAAACATAAAGTACTCAACATTAACTTTTAATTATAGAAACAGTAGGTTCATATTTGGATAACGACGTCCAGATGGGTTTTCCAACTGGAAATCAAAAAAAAAAAAAAAAAAAAAAAAAAAAAAAAAAAAATCTTTCAATTCAATTACTGTCATTTAAATTTCTTTAAAGATTTTGAATACGATCATCTACGGACATAGTTTGTAACGATTACCCTGCAATAATGGATAACAATCTTGATTTTCAGTTAAAATCGATTTTTAAGATATGGAGCCCTGAAATGTGTCACGTGAATTATTCAGTGTCTATATAACACCAAAAAAAATTTTTTTGACCTTTCTTCTTTCAATTCCAGCACCAATATTGCCAAACGTAAGTTTTTAACACTTTTTTCTATGGGATAGATTGCATTAATGATGAACTCGAGCCTTCGGCTCACGCTATTAAACCCAGCTCTTCGATAAACATATTTATTAATCATGAGACCAAAACTTTATCAACTGATTTGGCTTTCTATTTTTTTTTTCTTTCATCTGATTTATTTCTTAAAAAAGCTTTACTAACAGTGATTTCGCCTAGTCTAGAAGTACATCTCTATGCTACTTGTATTAAATAGTATTTTATGTAATAAACATTTAATTTGATGTAATAATTGTCATTTCACAATTATGATATCTCAACAAACATGAGATACATACACCTTGTCATCAGCAATATCAGTAAGAGCACCAGCAGACTTCAAAATACTGATACATTTTTGAACCATATCAGGATCAACCGTTGTTGTGTCTTTAACAAATTGAACAGTGCCTAGCCATGCTTTAGCATCTTCAGGAGAATAGTCGAGATTGGTGGAAATGTATTCAACAGCTTCTTCAGGGTGACCATTAAAATACTCAATTCCCTTGTTTACACTATGCAAAAACTTAGAAAGAGTTTCCTTCTTGGAATCAATGACATCGACACCAGCAGTGATAACCCAAGAAGGCCATGGTGTGTAAATGCGTCCAATATTTTTAATCTCCTTGTTATCGTAATATTTTTTAGTAGTGAAGATTTCCCACATGAAAGCATCTGTTGGTGTAAATCCTTCTACATGATTAACACCTGCTCTGAGATTTTTAAAATTGTCTTGAACTTCAAACTTGAAAGGTTTAGTCCAGTTCTTTTGAATTGCCAGAACAAATGGCATAACATAAGAACCACTTCCAATTCTACTAATCCCAAGAGTTTTCCCTTCAAGTTGATCCTCAGAAGTTAATTCCGTACGATTGATGCCAGTACTAATAGCCCAGCCTTAAAAAATATTAGTATTTTTCATTCATGAAACCAGATCAGGATTTCGATACATACATAGAGGTGATTGAACATAGGTACCAATTAATTTATACCAGCCAAATCCTTTGCCAACACCAGCGATGAAGGCTTCAGTAAGACCAATTGCGACATCTAACATCCAAATCAAACGGTTAGCTCTAATCTATTTGATATCAAGATATCGTGTTCGGAATTTCAAGACTCGCTCAAAACCTACCAATAGATTTATCTTCAAGACATTGCATCAAATGCCCAGATCCCGAAGGGAAAGGGATGAACTCGACGGAGATTTGATTTTTCTTGTAATAACCTTGTTGTTCAGCAAAAAACAAAGGAGTTGAAAAATGCTCTGGAACATATCCAACCTTTAAAGATGTCATTTTTGATGTTTTTGCCAATATTCTACTAGTCATGATGGTTAAAGAAGAATAAATAATAACACTCTATTTTCTATATAAAATGTGATAACCCAAACCCCATTTTTCGAGAGCAGCTTCAGGCCAATGTACTATCGTGAAGCGAGTTGTAATGTTCACCTAAGCCAAAGCTATGCTTGTAGTAGGCAATAGTTAATTTTGGAGAATGTCCATTTTCATTAGCAATGAATGGACCTTGCCCGTTTATAATGACAGTAATACAACAATCATAAATTTGTGACAGTGCGGTGATTTCAAGCTCACCACCCCAGATAGGAGTATTCTCTAGCTCGTCACAGTAAGGACCAATTTCTTTTATAGTCATAGTTTCTTCGTCAAAAAGAAACGGACTGAAGTCATCAGGATGCTTTCTAATATGTTCTGCTGCTTCAGACCGAAGTTCTTGGATTGTCTTATCAATACCGTGTCTAACCTTCAACTGGTCAGCAATAGAAGCAAACAAACAATGGCCATCAGCAGGAACTTCATGGACTGTCAAATTCCTAAGCGCAAAAATTTGATCCATATTCTCCAGTTCAATCTTTCTGTAATCTGGCTCAAGTTCAGCTTCAGCAGCAGCTTCTTCCGCCATTTTTTTAGCGGCAGCTTCACGAGAAGCAATTTTGTCTTTCCTTCTATTCCGTTTAGGCCTTGAATCCGAGGGTTTATTCTGCTGTTGCTTTGATTCCAACTCCTTTTTGGCTTGCAGTTCCTCTTCTTCCTTGGCTAACACTAGCTGCGCTAATAACTTCTCAGTGGAATCTTCATCCTCTGAATCATCATCACTTTCATTTGTATCGTTCTCAACACTAGAAATATCTTTCATAGATTCTTTGAATGTCTTCAGCTCTTCTTGTTGTCGCTTCTTCAGATCAGCCTTCATCTTGTCAATGGTTTTTTGGATTTCTTTCTTCTTTTTCTTTTCGTCCTTTGAAATCTGCTTTCTAAGAGATGTGGTTTCATTCACCAAATCTTTCTGCTCTTTTCTATGACGAGCAACAATATCCTCTTCACTTTCTCCAGTAAAACTCATGTTCGCCTTTAAAGTAGTCTATGTAGTAATACTACTATTGTGTGCATTTCCTTCAATTAAAATTATTTGATCTTTATTACCCTACCCTAATCCGCAATTTTTCATATTTCAGAACAGCGTTTTCTAGCCCCAGTACAATTTTTTTTCCATCCCAATTAACCAACGATAGGACAGTTTATCGGTACAATGATAGCTTCCAAACTTACTAGACTGAGCATTTTTACCAGATCTCAGTATGCACGCAGTTCATATTTGGTATTTTCCTCGAGAAACAGTATTTCTTCTAATGGCTCTTTCTTAACTGGTAGATTCGCTTCTACAACCTCTACTTCGTCAGAAATTGAGTCGGAATTAGCTGCTCCTAAGCCTAGAAATCAACGAAATGAACCAAGAAGAAAACCATTCAAGTACTCTCCTGAAGATAGACGTTTATTAGAAAGTAAATATGAGACTGTAAGAAATTTGTTGCTCGAAGACAAAGTTAAAGAAGCTGTCGCTCTTTTTAAAGAGACTTATGACCCAAATCTATCTGCAATTTTCAGATATGCTGGTTCTAATGCCAGTGGTGGAGAGTTGGCGATAAAGCTGTTCAATAAAGTTTTTGATGCTCATGTTAAAGGGAATTCAGAAGGTTTGATTTCGTTAGATGAACTGTATTCACTTTACTCTCAAGGCAAACTTCGATATGGATGGATGTGTGCTCGAGTTATTCTATTGGATGTGAAGAATGGTGTTTTCAATTCGGCTCTTAATGCTTGGATTTCATTCTTGGAATCTTTTGATGATGTCGATGTTGCTCAAATGTTACAAAATAGAGAAGCGGCCCATGCTGCTCTCGTCGCATATATTGCCCAATGTCTTTCGGAAGGAACTACTCCTGACTCAACTGTTGCATTTCAACTAGTTCCTATTAAAGAGCTTCCAACTCTTCCTGATATTAAGAACCTATTTTACACTAGGGGCCTCACTTTTGAGCCTGCATTTATCGAAAGTGTGATTAACGCTATTGTGAAAATTAATCGCGATAACCTCGATCCAGGTAATATCGATTATCTTGCGGGCTTGCCTATTGATAATCCAACTGCTCTTGAAGCTCAATACGAGGATTGCAAGGTTGTGTCTGCTAATAATGGAAAGCCTCTTCCTGAAAGTACTTATGCTCGATTTATCTTTTGTTTTGCAGAATGTGGTCGCCCCATGCAATCATTCAATATCTGGAATGACATGTTGCAAAGTGGTGTCACTCCTTCTGTTCAATCTTGGAACATGCTTCTTAAGGCAGCTTCTTTGGTAAAAAATTCAAGTATTGCAATTACTGAAGGTATCTTAACCAAAATGAAGGATAATGGAGTAACTCCTAACTCAGATTCCTACGGAACTTTGATTGATGTTTATTTCAAAGGTAAACAACCCGAAGCTGCAATTGAAATTTTCAAAAAAATTCAAGCAAAGGAAATAGATGTGCCAAACAATCTTAAGATCTTTAATGTAGTTCTCAATGGTCTCCTTAACAGTGGACAAGAAAGATTTGCTAGAAAACTCCTTGCTGAGGGAATTGAAAATGGATTTACTCCTGATTCAATTGGTTTCAATTCATTTATCAAGACATATATCAAGGAAAAGAAATACGATGAGGTTTATGAAATCTTAGATCTGATGAAATCAACTGGCGTTGATCCTGATGTGGCTACTTATGGCAATATTATTGATGTATTATACAAGACTGCCAACTCGAAAAATATTGATCCGAAGAATGAAATTCAAAATATACTTGACGATATGAAAAAGTCTAGAATTCGTGTTACACCTGCCATTATGACTTCAATCATTGATGGTCTGGCGAAATCTGGCAATACTGCTGGAGCTCATGAAATGTTTCAATTAATGATTCGCAAACGCTTGAAGCCTAATCTTTTTACATTCACTGCTTTGATCAATGGTGAATTTATGGCAGGAAATGGTGACCAAGCTGCTGAATATTTCCAGCTTATGTCAAGGTACAATATTTTACCTCCTATCAATTCTTATAACCAAATGATAAACGGTTTTGGTCAAAGAGGTCAAATTGAAAAGAGTTTACATTATTTCAATCTTGCCAACGAAAAGACAAAATCTCCTTTGAACACCTACACATATACCTTTATTCTTACAGCAATCAGAAATTCCCAAAGGTGGGAATACGCTGATTATGTATTAAACATTCTTTCAAAAGAACCTGAATCTTTCAAAGTTGGTCGACCTCTTCAAGCTATCTTACTTCAATTAGAGGATAGAGGTATAAAACTCCCTGAATTCAAATTCAAAGTTTTTGAAGATTTAACCCCAGTAGAAATTTCCAAAATTAAGGAACGTGCGTTATAAATAAAAAATTGTTTGTAAATAGTATTTGTTGTTTTTCTTTTTATGAGTGTATATAGTGTATATCTCTTGTTTACATAAAATGTCCCAAAATAACAAGTTGAATAAAATAAAAACTGAGTAAAATTGAAAATCAAAAAAGAAAAGAGGAGAGACATGACTGTTAATGATTCCAGCCCCATTACCCTTCTCACTTGCAGTATGGTTTTATTTTCGGATGCAGAGCTGAGGTGCTAGTGAAAAATTTGTAGACAGTCTTCCATCTCAAGCAAGACTGAACGTAAATGGTAGGATTGGGAAGAGATTCAGTATTAACTTAGGATTCAGGCAAGTACACCCTTTCTCGCCTGTCATTTTCTCCCTGATCCTCGACTCCCTTTTGATATCTATCCGCAACAGTACAAAGGAAATCCTTGAAGACTTTTCTTTCCCCAATAATGGAGGACTACAATTTGAACAAGGTACCTTAAAGGTTCAAGCTTATGCCGATGACGTCCCAATCCTGTTCCACGATAGCGAGGACATATCCATATGCCTCTCAATTCTCTCTTGCTAAAATCATATCTCAGCCTCGATCCTGAACACAACGAGAACAAAGATATTCTGGGTGGGGATTAATTCTCCTTCCATAGATTATACTACCCTCAAGTAGATTGATTCTCTCAAGTCTGCCATCAGTATAATAGAAATACTGGGAATTCTGGTGAATGAAGTACCACTAGTTTTTAGAAAATCCACGTATGACAAAGTTGGATTGCAAATATCGCTCTTTACAAATACACATCTTTTCTTTCAATTCAAATCAATAACCTTCTAGTCCTTTTTCTTCTATTGTACTCTAATTACATCTTCCCAATTTCTGGGCCTGTCTCTGCAACGAAGCACTCTCTGCTATCTGGTTTCGGCAAGAGAAAGAAATGTCTGCCAGTGAGGAAAAATATATTAATCACTCCAAAAGAGTTTCGTGGTTTTGGATTATTTGACCTTGACAGGTTACTATAAAGTACAAGAGCAAAGTTTTCAAATATGTTTTTCTGGTGACTCCTTCTTTCGTTAGAGATATGGCAGTATCTGTCTATCAAGGAGGTATTCCGTTCTTCCATGCCGCTACTATAGGTGCAAAGAACTAGGTCGACCATACAATCAAGACTTTCATCAGCAAATTTGTTGATCTCTGTATAATTCAAGCAGCAACATCCTTGTTACAGATAACACCTGGACAAAAGCAAGAAACCCATGTTATTTGTAGCATTTTTGCGACCCAATCTCATCGTTTATATCCTTTCAATGTATCCAATGATGGATAAACCAAGCGACAGATTACTTTCATCATCGTTCAAGAGAGTGCCTGAAAAATAGAGTAAGGACAAGATCTTGAAGTTATCTGATTCCTTCTTTGGTGTTAAAATAGGAGCTGATATCTGGAAGAATGTGTGGAAAGTTCTATTTTTACTACCTCATGATGATGTCCGAGCATCGGATACTCTAAGACAATTCTTCCATGGCTAACTATGAAGCCACAACAATCTCTCTGTGCCGGAACTGGAGACATATCACATCTAATATATCAATTTTTCAACATATTATGATTGTGGCATAGATTCTAATGAAATTGGAAAGTATTCCTAAGTAAGTCATTTGATTCTTATTTCTCTCAAAGCCAGAGGGTCTTATAGCCAAGTCAAAGACCATCGGCAGATATATCTACATTATCATGATTATGGAGAAAGATTACCAATTTGAGATTGCTCAAGACCACTGTTACAAATATTGCCAAATAAATATTAGAAGGTGATTACTTCAAGAAATGGGAACCAGGATAAGTACTCCAATTGAGCGCAATATGAGCTAACTCAACGATTTTACTTATATATAAAATCATATAATTTTCTGATTTCTTAACACACAAAAGTTTTATACATAAAATTACATAAACAATATAGAAAAATAATGTTAACAAAAAATAATAATAATAAATTATGACGTCAAATCTGATGTTAGCATTTTTGCATTTGTTGGTTATGTTCTAAATTGAGTATGTTACAAGTCCATGTACCAAGTACAAACTTAGTCAGCAACGTAACTTTTTAACGTTTTTCTTTGGTCCGGAATTTACGGGAACAAAGCAAAAACCGAATATTCCCTCTTTATTTTTTATTTTCTTTATGTACAAAATGACTATTTTTGGTCCTTCTTTACATCAGTAACCTCAGATTTAGCAGGTTCTTCTGAAACGACGGTAGAATCAGGAGTATTTGTAGATTCAGTAGATATAGTAGATTCATTCGATTCAGGAAGTCCTTGCTTATTCTTATTATCAAGTTCATCATCTAATATCAAAGTATCTCTAACCTTAATAATATGACCACTCTCTTCTTCTTGAGCATTTTCGTCCTTGATAAGTTCTTGTTGCTCCTTAACAACTTCCAATCTTTGCTTGTTGGTAGCTTCGTCAGATGAAATGTCAAGTTCAGCTTCGTGGTACAATTCTTCAGGAAGGGCGGAAAGAACAGATTGGAGAGCATAATAGTGAGAATCTTCTCCTTCCGCAGTTACACCATAAGAATAAGCACTACTAAGAACCAAAAGTGTAGAAGGAACTTTTTGATGAAGTCTGAGATCTAACCAAGTACGGAGTTCCTCACGAAGAGTAGCAGGAGAGACTCCGTAACTAGAAATACCACGAGAAGCACAAACATTTTGAAGTTCAGGAACAGAAAGAGATTCCACACCTTCGTAGTCAATGGCTCTATCGTCAGTCTTCAATTGCTTCATACGGTGACGGATTCTGTAACGTAAAATCAAGTTCGTTCCAAAAGGCTGCAAGTTCATATATTTAGCCATAGCAACCAATTGAGGACGAGACAAGTTATCAAGGACCAAATCATCCTTAAACATACGTGCGACATCAAGAACAAGTTCACGAGAAGGAACTTCACCAGAATTTCTCACTTTACGGAAAAATAAAGCGAACTTTTCCTTTTGTTCAGGAGTAGCAGAAACAGGAATCTTCATACCGGACTCTGCGACAGTTTTTCTCAAGAATTGGGAAACATTAGTTCTGGTCTTCCTTAACTTCTTTCTCTTTGCCTCTTTGTCTTTACCAGATTCATAGGTTGAAGGAAGCAAATTAGGGAAAACTTTAAGAGCAATAGGAAGCAATAATTCAGCAAAAGGGACAATGACAAACATTGAGAACGGGACAAGACGAATAATATCAGTAATTGTGCGTTGTAATTGTCTATCTTCTCTTCTTGTCAATTCATAACCAGTTGCCATTTTCACAACTAATTTAGTTGACACTTTGATTTCATAACCGAGAAGTTTTGTACCGTCCCAATAATGTTGTATTTCATGTTTAACTCTATCCCATAATGGGGGCTTAGGCTCCTTTTGATCCTTGGTATCAACTAATTTCGTTTCAGCAGTTTCTTTCGAGGGCACTTGAGGACTTGATTCGGGCTTATCGTTCTTACTTTGTTGCGCAGAAGAAGTGGAATTGAATCTGCAGTATTGTGAATTCAAACCAACTGTGACTACACGAGATCTGTAAATAAGTGCGGGACGCACTAAGAGTCTGCGTTGAATAATTATCCGTGCTAAAGTAGTGGTCATTGTTAAGTGACTACAAATAGGAGAAGAGTGTGGCCGAGGAACAAAATGAGGAAAATGGCAAAGAGAAAAGGAAAAAGTGAAAAAAAAATAAAGACACTAAACTTTATGGGTTAGGGTGTGTGTTAAGACTTAGAACTTGAATTATAGAGAACTGCCATAAATATTGATGACATAAATGTGGTGGTGCGTATTATATAACAAATGATGATATAATATACACATAAATATTATATAATTGTTTTTTGTTGTAGAAGGTTCCGCTCTCGACGATCGGTGGTTGAATTCCAAGGGTTCCAAGGCGGCCCTATTAACCCGAGCCCCAGTCCTAAAACAGAATATACACAGCCGTGTATGAGCAAATTAAGGCAGGGGTATAGATGATATTTTCTCAAAAAATTATTTTTTCCCTTAAAAACGAGATCTTCTTTTTTTCCCTTTTGCTGTTAATTCTTCTTTGGAACTCCCACTTGTTTTAAGATCCAATAAGATCGCATCGTCATGATAATATTCGAGGGGGAAAAATACGCTTGTCTACCTTGTATTAGAGGTCATAGGTCTTCGACTTGTAATCACTGTGAACGGCCATTACTTCAAGTTCGAAAGCGAGGAAGACCCCTGGTGAGCCAGACTAAGAGAATTGCTATTATGCCCAAAGTTCAAGATGATACTTCCAGTGATATCGTCTCCCATGTTTCGAATACAAGTTCATCATCTACTAAAACTTCGAAACCTTCCTCAACTGTTTCTTCTCCTTCTACTCCTACTGCAGCTTCTAATAATCCTACTTCTACGGATGGCTCGAACTACACGACCCCACTCCAAAAAACCAATACAAACGATAAGCCTGTGATCAAGATCGAGGATGGTAGCCACTATAAAAAGGTTGTAGAAACTAAGGATGGTGTTGTTCAAGTGATAGAAGACCCGAAAGAAGCATGTTGTAATACTAATATTTGTCAATGTTCCAGTTCTTGTCCAAAGAAGAAGAAAATCCGTCTAAAGCTTAAAAAGCAACAACAACAAAGGATGAGAATGCAAATGGAAATGGACATCGAAGAAGTTTTCATTCCCGTAGGCAATGGCCTTTATAGAAAAGAACGAAGAAACAAAAATACGGGTGAAGTATTATCTGATGCTCCTATGGTCATTGCACCAATGAATATAGACAGTTTAGAATTAGGCCCCTTTGATTTGGAAGATGAATATGTTCCTACTATTGCTTCTCAAACTACTATGATGAATCCACGACTACGGCAATTTCAACAACGTCATTTCCAGCAGCAACAACAACAACAACAACAACAACAGCATCAACAACAACAACAGCAGCCACAACAACAACAGCATCAACAACGTAATCAATACCCTATTACCTCCCATTCATCAATGACTAATACACCAATGTCCACCACAACCTCCAATCCAATTCATAATTCTCTTTCTAACTCAATTCATCCAATGTCAGTCTCCGTTCCAATTTCATCAGCACATTCAGGGACTCCTGGTACAACCAACTCTTCACATAATACCCAAGATTTTAATTTTGACTTGGATTTCCTCATGACTATGGATGAAAAGAACTTTTTGGATGTTTCTTATACTCCTAACTGCGTGTTACCCGGGCAATGCCAGTGTGGTGACGATTGTAAATGCCCTGGATGCTCTACTCATGATAATAAAGTTAAAATCTGAGATGGCACTATTTATGATTATTATTGTATTTATTATTTTTATGTACTAGATATGTCTTTACTTTGTAAATATTCTTTTTCTTCTATTTATTTCAATTATCGTCATATTTGTGTGTATTATTTTTCAGCAAATCTCCTTAGTCCGATAACCTATCGACATAGATTTATTAGCAACTTTTTTTAGTCATTAAATTTCTTCCCGTGCAGTGTGAATATAGAATTTAATTCATTAGCAACGCGTTATCACATATTTCTTGATATCTATCATAATATATATTTTTGCTTCTTTTTTGAACCTATGTGCTCATACAATATTATAAACGTGTCGTGTAAATAAATAAAATTTATTATTTGTGATACTTAGCTGTATATATACATTTTGATGAGTGTTTGTTTTAAATCAACTGCGATAAACTTGTTCTTAGAAAAAAAATAAAAAAAAATAATAATAATAATAATAAAAATGAAACTGGGGTAAATACTACGTAGTTTCATTTCTTGCTGGTTATTACCATATTTTTATTTTATCATCAATTAAGCATTTGGATATTGGGCGAAATATGTATGTACATACGTTGGCCGAATTTTTCATGTAGCTTGAGGCGTTAACAACGAGCAATTTAAATCTATGTGCATATAACAAGTGCGTGGCCTCGGGGTTCCTAACGATCTTTCCTTGGAGTCTCCGATGCACTGTCTGCCTCTCATGTGGATGGGCTATGATAGACCCCATATTTCAATTTCCATGTTTAAGTCTGGAATAATCAAATGAAGAATTGCTCTGAATTGGTTGTAGAAAGTTTGGCGACTACGTATGCAAGTACAAATCTCTAGGCATGGGTTTACAGAAGGCACATTAAATGAAAACAATCAAAAAATCTTCTGAAAAATATCAAAAGAGACTAATGTGAGTTAGATAGGTACATAAGTGCATATGTTTTCAAATGGTGATGAAAACGTGGGAAACAGTTAAGAAAAGTACATGAATATGTAACAATATCCAATATTCTCAAATTTAAACAACATATTCTAATCCCACATAATAATACTCCCTTCTTTTCCTCCACTCACTACCTTGGAAGTTTCTTGCGGGCTGGCTGCCACTGCGGTCACGGAGTCATGCCCCTTAATTCTATTCACACAGTCTCCCTTATTCAAAAATTTCCACACACAGAGATGCCCATCAGCATCCCCTCCATACAAAAATTTTCCATCAGCTGAAAAATCTAATGAACCGGAAAGTAAATGGCCATGGCTTTTAAATTCACTTCCTTTGTGGATTCGGTACTTCTTTTTCTGTGTACCATAAATGAGTTTTATTGTGTTGTCAAGAGATTGTGCAACAACATATTTACCAGAAGGTTGAAGAGTTGTTTCAGGCATTGATTGTAGTGTAGGCTCAGCAATGAATTTGATTGGAACATTGATAGACCAATCCCATACTCGAATCGATCTGTCATCACTAGTTGATAGAAATCGTCCATTTTCATCTTCCCCTAAAAACGTAATAGAATTAACTGCCCCCAAATGGTGATCGTATGTTTGTGTCGGCTTCTTTGGTACGCGCCCGTCCCATTGCAAGATTGTACTATCACTCATTCCTGCTACCAAACAATCTGGTTCAAGAGGATTATACCGAACTACGTTAGCATTCACCCTCCGTCCACTTCCACCCGCACCAAATTTATTCAAACATGTACCCGTTTCAGTATCCCATTCTCGCACAATACCATCATATGCTGCACTTAAAAATTTCCGACCGTCAGGCGCAAACCAAACATCTTTACCAACTGCTCCTTTCCCGGTTTTGTAGATTCGTTGAAGTTTCCTGTCGTGATATGCATCCCACAATTTTATTAATCCATCATTTCCTGTCGAAAGAATCAAATGTCCTGAATTGGGCATGTACCGTATCCTTGTAACACTACCGCGATGCCCATTATATGTATGAATAGCTTTCTTAGGTGCAAAACACTCGATATCTTCAGGTGATTTTGAAAGATTTACATCAAGATCTTGAGGAACATGCATATATGTGCGTCCAAGGTAGTCAAACTCATTATCTCCCATAAACTGTGAACTTTCAGAATCGACTATTGTAACCGGTGGTTCAATCTGTTTCACTTCTACTTTCTGTTCACTTAATTCTTCCTCTTCTTCCGATGTCGATGATGATGATGCACTTTCACTCGGTTCATGTTTTGCCCATGGTCCCATATAATCCAATCCTTCCCCTTTCACTCTTTTCACTCTCTTATCACCCATCATTCCTTCCCCACTCCTTTTATTCCCAAAAGCATGCTCATGGTACATTTTCCTAAACGTCTCCTTATCAAACGCCTGCTTTTCAGCATTCACAAATTTCCCTACATTTACCACCGAAAGTTCTTGAGGTTTCTGCGGGAACACCGCTCCAACATCATTACCCACATGATTCAATGTCCCCACCTTGACTGGAATAAGATTCTTTAACGTTGGTCCTGAATCAGAATTACTGTCGGAATCAGAGTACTCGACTAACATGATTTCTAACTATGAACCTGTGATCTGTGTATTTTGAAATCAATTTTTGTCAAGACCTAGATAAAGTGGAGATTAAAGAAAAGATCTTGAAATTTTGGGAGGTTTGGGCAAGTGGTTTAAATATTAAGTCATAATGTCTCCAACACAATTTCCTTTTTAGTTTAAAAAACAAAAAAACTCGGTATTTTCCAAATAGATTAATTTCATATATAGATAATTACTGGTAATATGTGGATTCTAATTAGACATCTACATTAATAAGTAAATGTTTAGTAGGGTTTTATGTGACTACAATATTTTGTGTGCAGTTGTAGGTAGAGAATATGGCATTGTTAAAACTTTAGTTGTTTTCCTGACATAATACACTCAAACATAAAACATATAAAGTAAATCAAAAATTTACGTTCAATTGAATATACTAAAAAAAAAAAAAAATCCACTGGAAAACACATACTAGTTCCTTGCCTAAATTACATATTGTACATTTAACCTTTTTTTTTTATAAACTTAACCGTCTTACTATTATATCCATTTAGGCTTCAAAAATATATTGGTTCGCGGCGAAAACTAATTATCTCCTATTTATGCGGTTGTAAAATCGTAGATATGAAGTGTGTTTATTCTATTGCTACTATGTATTTTAAAGAACCATAGCTTACTGACGAATGAATTATTACTATTATTGAAAATTGTCATTACTACTGGTAATAACATCTTCCTCACAAAAGTGCCCAGCATATGTATTAGCATTTTTATACAACCAAAAATGAAAGTGCACTAATATATCTTATATATATCTACCGGAGTGTACATTGCCAATATATTGCTGTTTGCATAAACCTACCAGTAAGTAGTTTACTAAATTAAGAAAAGATATTCCAAGCATATCCTTTGATTTGCTTTTTATCATTTTCCTTTGAAATATTTTTATTTATTCAACATTGGGTAAGTTAATGCAATCGGACAGATATACTCCATCTAAGACAGATGGTAATTCCTATAAATTGTTTTATGTATTTTTCTTCTTTCAGAAGGATATTTATGTTTCCATAAAATCGTTTTCTGAGCTGACAAACGATAACTATTGAACATGTTATAGTTATTCATTTTATCTTTCGTCATTATCTATTTAGTTTCAAAATGCATTTTTCGAAATAAATATTTTATGATTTAAAATTCTGAATTATTTTCATCCTATTTCAAAATAGGTTGCTGTAGAAAGACCCTCAACCTATCTTACCAAATTGTTTAGTTTTAGCCGTATTTAAAAATTATCCAACTCTGAAGTACTTGTACATGTGGATTAAACACGATTTGTGAAACTCAATGCCTAGGTACCCAGGTACCTATCTTGGTAGGTTTGTATGTATACATGTAATTATTTTTTTAAGGAAGTAGTCTGCACTAAACTTTTGCAAAACGTTACCTATATTTATTATAACTATATCCGTTCTTATTCCACATAATGAAAGTACGATTTATCATATGAATCACAAATGGAGAATCGCAACAAAAGACTTAAATGAAATTTCATTTTAATGGGCTAATATTGGAATAGTAGTGGACGTTAATTATTCCGGTAAATAAATATTACAAATGAGCACAAAACATAAACATTCTTCTTGATCTCGGAATAAATTTGCCATTTTGAGTATTAGGCGGTGCCCACAAAATCATATTTTTCATTTTCTTCTGTCCAAGAATTTCTACTGAATATATTTTAAAGGTAAGTAATACGTAAGACACATTTGAATGGCAATTTTTGTTAATTTTAATATATTTTTATTTAAACGCCTACATATAGTGAATGCCATATATACGTAAAATAGAAGTTGTAGACTGTGTTTTGTCAATTTTAACGAACTTCTAGAATATTCTGGGCAAACACAAGATGTTTTTGGAATTTTTTTTTTTTTTTTTTTTCAAAACTGTGCAAAACTGCCATATTTGAAAATGAATTTTTCACTAGTTAATTTGAAAAGATTGCGAAATTACTCTGTAGACACATGGTCATATTGATTGTTGCGGCAAATGCTAATACAAACGAGTTTTGTTCGCCACAAATCTTTCAAGGAACACAGCGTGAAATATGCGCATGAAATCCACAGGCATTTGTACTAATTTTTGAGTGAAATGAATTGCTCAAAGGTTTTCTATGCTGTCATTTGATGTGATGTCAGATTTGTATTCTAAGGAAAGTTGTATTGATTATCTACGTTTAATACATATTGTTGGTCGTAGTCGTTGATTTTAACTTTGTCCCTTTGTATTTCAGCCGTGTGTAATATTTTGTGCCTGTTCGAAATGAGGACTATCGTGAATTGTCTAGTCCAACTTCTGTGTTCTATGTACAACCACCAGGTAGAGATTGTAATGCTAGTTATTGTACCTACATACATAGATGCATTTGCTACACATTGAACAGCCACCAGGTAATATTCACATACATCAGATCAAATTCAAATTTGCCCCTGGAAATTCCTTCTTCGAGATTCTCTACACCGTGTCAGCTGAGTCAGCGATTACGGCTCTAGTTGCCAGCTGTCCTTTTTTTGGTAGGTGAAAATTCCCACGCATTAGCTGGAAAATATATAAATAAAATGCTAGATCCTTCTTTTTTCCTTCTTTCTTTTTTTGATCTCTACTTCAATCAGTCCAGTTTTTCAAGAAGTTTATCCACACAATGAATAGAATAAAGTCACTGACGCCACTGTCAGTCTTGCTATATGTTGCTCTATTATTCACTCTACCTTTCTTCGTCAACGCTGAAAATGATACAGATAAAGTCCCTGGACCTGTAATTGGTATTGATTTAGGTACTACCTACTCGTGTGTTGGTGTCATGAAGAGTGGAAGAGTCGAAATCTTGGCTAACGATCAAGGTAATAGAATCACTCCTTCATACGTTGCCTTCAATGGTGATGAAAGACTCATCGGTGATGCTGCTAAGAATCAAGCTGCTGGTAATACCGACAACACTATTTTTGATATTAAGAGACTCATGGGTCTTCCCTTCAAAGATGCTTCCGTTCAACGAGATATCAAGAGACTTCCTTATAAGGTTATTAATAGAAAGGGCAATCCTGCTGTTCAAGTTGAGTTTGGTGGTGAGGAAAAGGTTTTCACTCCCGAAGAAATCTCTTCCATGGTTTTGACTAAAATGAAATCAATTGCTGAGGATTACCTTGGTGAGGAAGTTAAATATGCTGTTATTACGGTTCCTGCTTACTTTAATGATGCTCAACGTCAAGCAACTGAGAGTGCTGGAGAAATCGCCGGTTTGAAGGTTCTTAGAATCATCAACGAACCTACTGCTGCTGCTATGGCTTACGGTCTTGACAAGAAGGATGGTGAGCGTCAAATTATTGTCTATGATCTTGGTGGTGGTACTTTTGATGTTTCCCTTCTTTCGATTGACAATGGTTTCTTCCAAGTTTTGGCTACTGCTGGTGACACACATTTGGGTGGTGAAGATTTTGATTACAGAGTTATTCGTCACTTTACCAAGGTATTTAACAAGAAGAACAATGTCGACATTACTTCAAACGCCAAGTCTATTGGTAAGTTGAAGAGAGAAGTTGAAAAGGCCAAGAGAACTCTTTCTTCTCAAATGTCTACTCGTATTGAAATTGAAGCTTTCTTTGAAGGTATTGATTTTTCTGAGACTTTGACTAGAGCTAAATTTGAAGAGCTAAACATGGATCTTTTCAGAAAAACTCTCAAGCCCGTCGATCAAGTTCTTAAGGATGCTAAGGTTTCCAAGTCTGAGGTCGATGATATTGTCCTTGTTGGTGGTTCTACTAGAATTCCCAAGGTCCAAGAACTTCTTGAATCGTATTTCAAGGGTAAGAAAGCCTCTAAGGGTATTAACCCTGATGAAGCTGTTGCTTATGGTGCTGCCGTTCAAGGTGGTGTCTTGACTGGTGAAGATGGTACTGGTGACATTGTTCTTCTTGATGTTAATCCTTTGACTCTTGGTATTGAAACCACTGGTGGCATTATGAGTACTTTGATCAAGAGAAACACTGTTATTCCTACTAGAAAGTCTCAAATTTTCTCCACTGCTGTTGACAACCAACCTACTGTTTTGATTCAAGTTTATGAAGGTGAACGTACCTTGTGTAAGGACAACAACTTGCTTGGTAAGTTTGAACTTACTGGTATTCCACCTGCCCCAAGAGGTGTTCCTCAAATTGAGGTCACTTTTGAACTTGATGCCAACGGAATGTTGAAGGTTGGAGCTCTTGACAAGGGTACAGGCAAGTCTGAAAGTATCACTATTAATAACGATAAGGGTAGATTGACTCAAGAAGAAATCGACCGTATGGTTGAAGATGCTGAGAAGTATGCTGAGCAAGATAATGCTCTTAAGGAGAAGGTTCTTGCCAGAAACAATTTGGAAAACTATGCTCACAACTTAAAGAACCAAGCTAACGATGGATTTGGTGGTAAGCTTGATGAGGATGACAAGGATACTCTTATGGAAGCTGTTAATGAAGTACTTGAGTGGTTGGAGGAAGTTGGTTCAGATGCCACTAAGGAAGATTACGAGGAGCAAAAGGAAAAGCTCAGTGCTGTTGCATACCCCATCACTTCCAAATTATACGAAAATGCAGGTGATGCTGGTTCATTTGATGATGAAGATTTCGATGATGATGATGATTACGATCATGATGAATTGTAATATTGTTGGATTGTATAAAATAAGATGTGATTTTTTGTCGTTGTTGTATTTATATATACTCTATTTTATTTACCTGAGTTACTATAATAGATGCTCTATTTATATGCATTTTTGTTATGAAAAAGCTATTCTGTAAGAATCGATTTCACATAGTTTTTCTATAACTATAACTATTTGAAGATATTTGTAACAAAAACGCAAAACTCTAATCTTTTTATTTGTTGTATTTACACTATATGTCATTTAATTGGTAGATATTTATTCTTTTTCATCAACACCAACAATATCTCTAAACATCTCTGAGCAAGGTATGGTAGCCTCCAACTTTGCACACAACAAGAAAGCTCCGGACAACTTTCTGTGCAAACCATAAGTTTCTTCAGGAGGAGGAGTAAGTCTTTCTTTCAACATGACTCCAATATTTTCTCTTACACGTTCAGTAACAGTTTGATTTTTGAAATCGTAAGGGCCATTGGCAGAGAAAGGTTCAGCTAGTACCATGATTGAATCAATGTGAGCACTAAGCATTGCGGGAGATTCGAGACCTGTAAGGTAACCTAGTTTGAGGCTATATTTTTCAACGGCTTTACGGTCACCACGTACGGCAGCTCTGAGAACACCTAAATAGTTTGTAAGGAATTTTGTGCCGTATGATCTGGCGGCACCAAAATCGAGAAGTTCAATAGTGTGGTTTGTGGAATTGTAGAGGAAATTTGCCCAGTTGGGGTCGGTTTGCATGTAGCCAAAGCGAGCGATTTCGAGAAGACAGAGACGCATAATGTTGGTTGCTAGCCAATCCTTTTTGATTTGGGGGAGAACGTCAAGTACAGAAGTGATTTCGGAGCCTTCCATGCGATCCATAACTAACACTTGAGTTGTAGTTAGATCGTCATGAACACGAGGCACGACGAAAACGGGATCATCAGCTAATAAACCACGGAAAGTCTTAAGACCTTCAGCTTCACGAATGTAGTCACATTCCCACTTCAATTCTTCACGAGCATTATCAATAGTTTTATCTAAAAACAATCCATCTGGTAACAAACTTGACGCCGTAAGTAAAATAGTCAAATTATCCAAATCAGAATCAATACTTTGAGCAACACCCGGATATTGAACCTTTATTGCAACGTTAGTTCCATCTAACAAAACTCCACTATGAACCTGTCCAATACTAGCAGCAGCCATAGGCACATCTTCAAAACTCTTAAACTTGCTTCTCCACTCATTCCCCAAATTTGCTTTCATAACTTTCTCCAATTGTCTAGGTGGCATATAATTGGCTCCATTTTGAACTTTTTGTAAAACTTGTTGGATCTCTTTAGGCAAAAACTTATCATCTTGGAATGATAATAATTGTCCAACTTTAAGTACTGCCCCTCTCATCTGTGTCAATTTCCGAACTAGACGCTGCAAATTGGCCGGCGACAACAATATTGATCCTGAATTACCATTACCAGTTACACGTTTAAGTGATTCTGAAATCGCACCCATTCCTAAACTAGTTGCTAATCCTCCATAATGCATAAGTCTCGACACTCGTGAACTTGGTACCACCGATGGTTTCAATTCCTTAGGCTTTGATCCTAAATCTTTATTCTCCGAATAATCTCGGCTTTGCACTTTCCAACCATACACTCCTGATGACAGTCCTGATCCCAAACATACATGACGGATAGACGTCGTAGATAATGGTCGGATAGCTTTATTACAAATGATACGTGACATTTAGAAGAGCAGGGTCATCAACGTTGAAAATGGAAGAATAGGAAATTCTGAAATTTCAAATCCACCCTTTGTCCCCCGTATTAGATTGGTATGTAGTCTACCAAAAGATTGAGTTGAATAGCGAATGGGCTAGGGCTGCTGTACCTTTTTTTTTTTTTTTTTTT
>JAJMJJ010000057.1:0-19280 GCA_030568955.1 Geotrichum siamense (nom. inval.) | reverse complement strand
TCACAACATGACCATCTAAACATTTAAATAGATTTAAAATGTTTGTAAATCTTAATGTAACTCATCCAATTAATCACACAAACCACAAAGAACTTATACACCTTGTAAATTGAATAGATAACCTGACAATGTCACATCCTACTCCCTCCTGAGCCGACTTACCGGCCAAATGTGCTTTAATTAACCCTAGTTGCCGTTCCTACTTCCCTACCCCAGGGCTTCCCGGAGGTTTTCCTAACCCCTTCAACATCTCCGAACCCTCAGCAAGGGGTGTAAGAGAAGAAGCAATGTCCGACAACCTTCCAGTTGCCGTTAATAACAGTTATGAACAACTTCTGGCCATAACTTCCTGTCTTACTTCAGGAAAGAGTTTCAATCCCTTCTTTCACTCGGAAAAGTTTCATCGAAACTTTCGAGACCTTTGTAAAACTTTCACCGGTATGTCTATCTTCCGAGAAGAGAAAAGTTGAGACCATCCCAACTGTCACCTTTTAGATTCCTTATTTCTTTCTAAAGTTCAATTAGGAAAACGAAGTTAGAGCCAGATTGATAGAATACTTCTCCAAGTTTGATATGTCTTTCATATTCACCAACGAAGACAGTGAGACTTTCCCAGATAGAGTTTTCTTCCCGTTTATCAGCAAAAAAGGAGATTCTAAAGCCCAAGTAGTTTATGACTTCTATTTCCGCATGGGCATTTGTAGATGCTTAGCTTTCGTCTCTAAACACCCAAATGATCAACTTAAAACTCTTACCTTTCTCATCTAAGGCCTTCAGCCCCTTGCAGTATGGTTTTATTCCCGGACGCAGAGCTGAGGATGTGGTGAAAAACTTGTAGACAGTCTTCCATCTCAAGCAAGACTGAACGTAAATGGTAGGATTGGGAAGAGATTCAGTATTAACTTAGGAGTCAGGCAAGGAGACCCTCTCTCGCCTGTCCTTTTCTCCCTGATCCTCGACCCTCTTCTACTAGCTATTCACAACAGTACAAATGGAATTTTTAGAGACATTTTGCTCCTAAATGACGGAGGGCAAATATCTGTGCAAATTGCCTTAAAAGTTCAAGCGTACGCTGATGATGTCACTGTCCTTTTCCGCGATGGAGAGGATATGATCAAATGCCTCTCGATTCTCCGCCTGTCATAATCAAGCCTCAGCCTCGACCTTAAACACAACGAAGACAAAGATATTCTTGGTAAGGGATAATCTTCCTCCCATAGACTCCAGCAGGTTGGTATCCTCAAACCTACTGATAATATTATCGAAATGCTGGGAATTCCGGTAAATGAAGACCCCCCTAGTCCATAGGAACTCCAAGTTATGCAAGTTAGACTCCAAATGCTGCTCCTTACAAATACATAATGATCCTCTCTCAATTCAAATTAATAACATCAACATTCAAGTCCTCTCCCTTCTACTGTACTCCGATGACATCTTCCCACTATCTGAACCTTTCTCTACGATAAGACAATCCCTTCTGCCAGGTTTCGGAAAAGAAAAAAAAAAATGTCTACCATTGAGCCATTGAGGAAAGACGTCCTGATTACCCCGAACGAGGTTGATTGTGGGACATAAACAGGCTGTTACAAAGTACAGAACCAAAGTTCTTATATAGGTTCGTGGTGACTCCTTTTTTTTTAGAGAGATATGGCCTTATCGGTCTACCAAAAAGATACTATGCCTAACCATTCTGCTACCATAGGTATAAATAACTCGATTGACCATACAATCAAGAGCTTCATCAGCAAATTCTTCGATCCCTCCATAGTACAAGCGGCAAAATCCTTATTACGAATAATCCCCGATAAAAATAAGAGGCCTATATTGTTTGTAGCATCTTCGCGCACCCAGTTCTAACGTTATTATCTGACCACAGCGTCTAATTGGAGATGTGCCTTATGACAGGTTAGCTTCATCTTCGTTTAAAAGAGTTCCTAAAATATTGCGTAAAGACGTTCCGAATTTAACTGGTCTTTTCTCTGGTCTTCGAATAGGAGCTGAAATATGGAAGAGGATATAGAAAGCTCTTTCTCTACTGTCTCATGAAAATGTCCGTGCATCGGATACTTTAAGACAATTCTTCCTTGGGTCTCTACAAAGCTACAACGATCTCTCCGCCTTTCCAAATGCCTCCAATTTACGTCAAGGTCCTAAAGAGAAGAATTGTTGTCACTGCGATGCCGGCACTGAAGACATAAACCATCTAATATACCAATATTCTAGCTTGTTACGATTGTGGTAAAGGCTCTAATGTAAATCGGGAGAGAGTCCTGAGGAATTCATTCAATTCGTTTTTTTTTCTCAAGGCCAGAGGGTCTAATAGCCAAGTTAATAACCATCTGCACACATATCTAGATGATCATGATTATGGAGAAAGCTTTTAATCTCAAGATCTTTCAAAGAACAGTGTCTTAGCTACGAATGTTGCCAAACAAATATCTATTACTTCAAGAAATGGAAATCAGGATAAGTTCTACAAGCTAAGGTCAATACGAACCTACTCAAAAGATTTACTTGTATATAAAACCATATAATTTTCGGATCTCCTAGAACACAAAAGCTTTAGACTTTAAAATCATTACCTAAAATTACATAAGCAACATAGTAAAATACAACAATAAAAAGAAAGAAAAAAAAGTGTACAATTAATAAGTGTTTATATGTAATATAAAACATACATATATGTGTTCGAAAAAAAAAAAAAAAAAAAAAAAAAAATATTGTTACAAAATTCGTACATAAGAACACACTATCACTTTGATGATATAAAATGTATTTCTTTTCTTCTCTGCCTTTTGAAGTTTCCAATCTATACATTTTCACTTGTAAGGTAGCTAAAATGATTTTGGATTTGTTATTCTGGTAGTATTCAGAATGCGTACTTTCCAATGTTGGTATAGTACCTACCTTCCAGTTGGAATTAGGACAACCTTAATGAACGAAAACATGTCACTTTGTCATGGGTTCAATTTGTTTCCCCTTTTTATATTGCATTAAAAAAAAAATAAAACCTCGGTAAAAAAAAAGTATTTACCCTTCATGATATGAACATAGTTGTTTAAAAAAAAATAATAATAAAATAAACAAAAAGTAAACAAAAAAAAAAAAAAATAATGGATCATATAATTTAAATAAACCAAAAAACTAAAGATATCACATAGAAATAATATAACTAATAAAATATTCAACAAGAAAAAAATAATAATAATAAACCAATAGTAGTCCTGTGTTTTGTTTCTATCACATATAAGAACACCATATATATATTTTCATCAAAATCATTACTGGAAATATTCCTTATAGGGATCCTTGAATCCCAATCCTAGTAATGAAGGGCCTTTGCCTGGTAACTTATGTTTATGTTTCAAAATATGTGAATTCATTTCCTTAAATTTCTTGAATTCCGCGGCAGTACTAGGGAGCCCTGCACCAGAAGGTAAGCATTCATAACCAACACATGTTCCAAGTCTCTTAATAATAGAAGTTTCCATTATTTCTGTGATTTGTGGTCGTAGTGCTGGGTCAGGAATTAACATTTTAGCAAGAAGTCGTTTACCAGATTCACCAAATTCATTGAAGAAGAATAGGGGTTGTTGTTCTTCTGCCATATTCATAATGTCTGCCCGAGTGTACTTAGTGGAGATGGTAGACATTGTGACTTCAGAACTGTTAGTAAGAGTTGTCTCCAATGCAACCATTTCTGATTCAGTGTCTGTTGTAATTTGAAGTTCAGATTCAGATTCGGAATGAGGTTCAGGCTCAGATTCTGGTTTGTGTTCAGGTTCTTTCTCAATTTCCATTGATTTCTTTTTCTTTTCTTTAGATTTGTTACTTTTGGCCTCTTTTTCTTCTTCTTCCTTAGCATTGAGGTCTTGTATAATTTTGACCTGCTTCTGTGTGGAATCAATATATTTAAGGACCATTTGAAAAGCTGTTTCATCAAGATTAGTTTCACCTTGTTCTTCGAGAAAATCATGAACGCTTTTTTCATGTAACCAGTATCTATCCAATTCTCTCATAAATCTTCTATAACCAATATCTTCATTCAAAGATGCCATTCCAAAAAAACCACCTCCAATGACCAAATTAATAAAGGTACAAGCACAAGCCCAAATATCAACTAAGCGTGCATCATAAAAGTTATGTTTAGGATCTTTCTTGGATTCAAAAACTTCAGGAGGTAAGTAAGGTATCGAACCAGCGAAACCTGATGTCATATGGGCATCTGCACTTGTTTCATTTTTGGTTACATCAAAAACAATGACACTAATACCAAAATCAGAAATCTTTAATTCACCTTTAGAACTAATTAAAAGATTTTCTGGCTTGATATCTCTGTGCGCAATACCTTGAGAATGAATGTAACTGACGCCCATAAGCAATTGCTTGAAAAGACAATTTCTTTCATCCCTCGGCATTTTTCTATGAGCAGTCTTATAAGATTCCATTAAAGAAAATAAGTCACCACCTTCACAATAATCCATTATAGCACACCAAGAATCACCGGAATCCAGACATAAATCATGGAATTGAACAATGTTTTTATGATGAAGTCTGTTTGTGATGACATATTCTTCAGCAAGTTTTGAATAGTAGTCATGAAGATTTTCACCTTCGCCACATTTGTTGTAGATTTTAGCAGCATAAAGTTGTTTAGAGCCATCGGCATTTTTTTCTTTTTTTGACTGGACAATTTTGACAACAGCAGTTGCACCTTTTCCCAACACCTTGTGTTTAGAAGAGAGGGCAGGAATTTTTGACAATGTGTATTTTGATGAAAGTGACCAATTTGACACTTGAAGATTTGCAGGAAGGAAGGTTGCAGGGTTGACTTTTTCTTTGCCAGTGACACTAATAGAGCTTGCAGTGGTTGCGATACTGGAAGAACTAGAGTTTCTGCTTAGTGAGAAGCCAGAATGACGTTTATGGTCATTGGTGGAGGTTGGTGTGCCTGGAGCCAAATTATTGTGGTCACCATGTTTAAATTTTGTGCTTAATTTCGAGAAGGAAAATGTTCTTCTGGTAGCGAGACCACCAGGCTGAGGCACAGGTCGTTGTGAACTTTGATAACTTGAAATATTTGAAGCGTAATTTAAATCACTGGAAGTGCCTAATTTATTAGGAACACCGCCATGAGCAAAACTAAATGGGATAGTTTCTGGAGTAGAATTTGATACGGCAGCTTGTTGACGGGCACGTGCTTGGGCAGAAGGAAGAGAATCGCGAGAACCCATTGTGCGACGCCTATGAAGGGAGAAAGTGTGTGATCGTTTTGGAGTTGAAGGAGTGCTACATTCTGAGTCACTAGGAGAATCTATGTGAAATTTCTTAAGGGTAGATTTCACTGAATGGGTTGAGTGTGTGGGAGATTCTTGCTTTGACGATAATGCAGAAGCTGAACTGAGTGAACTCATGGAACTGACTGATGAATTATTAGATTTCAGACCTGCCGATTCATCTGGTTCAGCTTCCTCGGTGACCCTTGCAAGAGAATCGTTTACAGGAGGAAGGTCATTGGGGACAACATTGGCGGTGTCCAGGGTAACTGCGGTACGCATTGTTTAGATGATCTGGAAGTTTAGCTCACACACAACAAGAAAGCAATAACTGATAATGACTTGTGGCTTCGACTGATAAGCGTATTATAACGAACAGCTTACAGATAGAGTAACGATGTATATTCCAATGAAGTAAGTTCAGAGGGAAGTATTTGAAAAAGATAATATGAAAATTGAATATTTTCCTTTTTTTCTAAAAAAAAGTGGATGTAAAAGAAAGAAAGAAAGAAAGAAAAAAAAAGAGGACATTGGATACTTTTCAAAAGGGGAAAAACTATCTCAAATTTCAACTATTTTGGTGGTGGTGGTGGTGGTAGTGGTACCGCCTATTGTCACTATTTTTGGCTGCTTTCATCAAAGGCTGACTGCTACCACTGCTGCTACTGGTTAGTGGCACCAAAACCCATCGTCTACTTGACATTCAACGAGCCAATGGAAATTTGTTGAGCTGCCTGTTTTGATGCTGCCGCTTAATTTTAGCAGTTTAAACTTTTTAAACTTTTTCTCTTTTTTCCTACTTAGGAAGGTTTATGGAAGCATTTTGGCGTCTTCTTTCACTTATCAGCAGCAGCAGGAAATAGTCAAGCTTTCTATGTGGAGACTTTAATATTTTCACTAATATCCTAAAATGGCCATTCTTCTGTTTACTCTACTTTACTGTTATTCCTCAGTACCCATATTATCCCTCCCAATGTCACTGTTGTCCAGAATAGAGTCTATGTAGACAATCCTGTACAATTTTATTCTCTATTTCTTCATCACCGGCGTTCTTTCTAATCTCCTAACATGAAATTTCCGTATCTTGATGGCATCCGATTTCAAAGGTATCGATATCATTAATTCCATCTGGTATTGTTGGCGATAAATGTAGAACTACTAAAATTTATTTAGTAATCACAAACTCCTGGTATTGCTACATTAACTGTAAGACCTGTAGTAGCACATTCTTTAGTAATATCTTCAACTTGCATCTCTTCTCCTTCCACATAAATTAATCATTTCAAGAACAACAGTATCGCTGATATTATCTATGGACCCAACATTCAAAAGTATCAACAGAAAACTTTTGTGTTATTTCATTCCATAACCTTGAATAATCTCAGAAGGATTTAACCCCAGAAAAATTGAATCATCAGATTGATACAATAATTCCCCAGCAGTCAAAATAAAAATCAAGTCATTAACATCTCCCTTCTTTTCGCTTTCTTGCTGTTGACCATGCACCTACTTAGTCATTACTCAATCTATAAAGAAACTGGCAACTAACTCTAATTCATCATGGTTCAACATTATATTTTTTCCATTTTATTATAGTTTTCTAATTTCAATAGATTTTTGACTTCTGGTTGCATTGAATTGTGTTTTATCTAAAATTTTTGTTCAATCTGCAAAATTTTTTGAAAAGTCTATCATGACTCAAGTGATAATTGGATACTGTGAAGGTTGTGATAAATACCTAGATTCACCACGAAACTATTGATGATAATCTCTTAAGATATAACCAGGTCGACTTAAATTATTTTTATGCCTGAAATCTAAATTACTTCTACGTGAATCTATACACTTCACGGATGAATAACTTCGTATCCCATATTCATGTTCTCAGTTTCGTTTTTCATCCCTCCAATCGTTTTTTATTTATATATATATATTTGCTAGAATTCATTTGTACATATTCCATGGCCATAATTTAATCCAAGAAAGTTTTAGCTAAAATCTGTTTTGTAGCGTCTGACTGTTCTGGTTGATTAAACCGATAACAGATCAAATCCTTGCTGGCCTCCATAGTTTCCTCTTTGAATACATAATCAATTCCCAACAAATATGTTTCTTCATTGTTTGTAGCACTAGCCGATTCTAAAAATGTACCTAAGTACATCCATTCCAATTGTTGTACAAACTTTTTACCAGTGGAAGTATCGCGAGAAGCTCATTTCGTTCACGTTCTCTTTAAATTTCTTGTTGTCATTCGGAGATCAGCTTACATTTTGCACTTTCTTCTTGGTCTCGATTACCAAACCATTTTTTGGTTTTTTATCAAAACAGGATCCCGTAATTTCCGTAAATTCAAATTACCTCCACCCACTATGGTACATACAAATATGTATTTTACTCATGAAGGATGGTTTGTACATATATTGTGACTACAGAGATTTGGGGAAGGGTCGAAAAAACTGCCTTTTGGGGAATTTGAGTTTTTTGTTTTTGTGACTAATCTCTTATATAATATACATATTTTATGCTCTCGAAAAATAATTTTCAACACCTTCAGTTTTGATATCATTTTCACATCATCACCCTATCGATTTTGTAACACCATGTTTCGAAGTCTAGCTAGAACGGTATTGACACCATTTAATACCAGGTTTATTAAGCCTGAAATTTTAACAAGATTTTATCAACTTCCGGCCAAGCGAGGTAAGTTTTTATGACATATAACACTAAACAACGACAACGTTATTAATTTTGATGTGTCTACAGAAAATGTTGTGAAAGTATACACACCTACACCTAGACTGATTAAAAAGAATGAAAGTGCTCTCGATATTATCAACCAAGCTGAGCTAGCAAAGGTTGACCCTCAAGGATGGAGAAGAAAATTGGTCGATAGAAACGCCGAAGAATGTTTATTGCCTGGAGATATTGTTAGAGTTATCAAGAATGACAGAACCCATTTCAGTGGAATGGTTATTTCGATTAAAAGAAATGGATTGGCCACTAATTTTACTTTGAGAAATAAAGTTACTGGTTTGGGTGTTGAGACTAGATATCAAGTCTATAGCCCTGTTATCGAGAAGATCGAACTTATGAGAAGACCTCAAAAGGCAAAGAGAAGAGCTAAGCTTTATTACGTCAGAGGCTCTACCAAACATGATGTTGGTGATCTTGAAACTGAAATGAAGTCAAAGAGGAGAAGATAATCTCTCTTAATGATAAATGTATATAGTTCAAAAATAAAATGAAAATTTGTGTTGTTTAATATTCGATATGTGTAATCTTTTTCTAGAGCTCTGAGTCTTGACGGTTGCTTCATAAACCTTCCAGGCATCATTCAATTTTGGAAATCAAACAGTGTGGAATATTGATTAATCTCTTCTCTTATTATTTTGACTATCATCACAACTAATCTTCATAATTTATATCATTGAATATCATAGAATCAATTAATCATGAATGCAAATGTGCAACTCAAATTAAACCAATATTAACTTCATATCATTATATAAAATGGAATAAAAATACACAACAAATTTTGGACTAATCCAATATTTTTTTACTTAAAAAAAAATCACATATTTTGTATCAGTAAGAATGATTTTGCTCTATTTATTGATAAAGTGGGATATAAAATATGTATCTAGTCTATTTCTTGATTTCAATTTTTTAAAAATGACCAGTCATAATTTTTTTAATAAGACTTCATATATTAAATAAACAGAATTTATTCACAACAAAATCAAGGAAAAAAGTATGAACTAAATTTGTTAATTGTACTATCTAACATATTTCCGTAGACTCCTACATACATACATACATACATACCTAGGTATGTACATATGCACACAGATGTACACATTTGCATAGTTTATATTAATCTTCTTCTTAATATACAAATTTTAACTTCGTCCTTCTATTTCGTGGACAAGGATTTTTGTTTTATTAAGGATGGTTGGTTTTGAAGCAATCACTTTATAATCACCATCATGACCTTATTCTAACATTCCCTCACTTTCGCATTGTAGATTTTACATTTTTGCTAAATCATTTTATGTATAAGAATAATTCAGTTACTTAAACTACGCAGATGCATATGTTTGTACTATCACTAAAGTTATACAAACATATGAAACATTACGAGGAAATACCAAAGCAGAATCCACGGATGTAAAAATAACAGTACCATTTGAAATATTACATACATAGGTATGTAAATACTTACGTAAGTATAGACGTCCATACCTATATATTTAAATACAGTTGTTGCCAAAACAATATATATTCTATGTAGTACTATTATTAATACAACCCTGAATTTGGTTCGCCTTATCATGGTGTTTGCTGTACAACAGACAAAATATATGAGGGTTAGGAAATCTCTATATTCGGTAAATCGGAGTATTTTACGCGTGCGTGTAGCAATTTCACATTTTGTCCCATTGACTCCTCGATAGGTTTTTTATTTCCTTCCTGAAAGATTAATGACTTCAACAGAGTCGAAAGCTAGCAATATCATACTTGAAATTCCCGATCTTACCTCTGTGCTTCTTATTGGAGGATGTGGATTTCTTGGTCTTCATATGATTGAACAGTTTTGGAACGTTCAACCACGTCCCGATATTCATGTCTTCGATATACGACCCCTTCCGCCAGTGTCTCCCACTTTCTATACATTTGATCCGGAAAAGATTACGGTGCATGTTGGCAATATTACGTTGGAGAAGGATATTAGTGATGCTTTGAAAGTTTCTAAAGCGAAAGTTATTGTCCATTCGGTATCACCAATTCATGGATTTGAACAGAAGATTTATCATAAGGTCAACGTAGAGGGTACACTCAATATCATTGAACAAGCAAAGAAGGATCCGAATGTTAAGGCCCTGGTATATACGTCTTCTGCTGGAGTAGTTTTCAACGGTGACAATCTTTGTAATGCAGATGAATCAACACCCATCCCAGAAAAGGCTATGGATGCTTATAATGAAACCAAGGCAATTGCAGAAGCTCATGTTTTAGAAGCAGCAAATGATGACTTTTACACAATTGCAATTCGTCCTGCCGGCATATTTGGACCTGGTGATCGCCAAATGATCCCCAACATTCGCGCAATTGCATTTCGTGGACAACACAGATTTCAACTCGGAAACAATCTCAATCTATTCGATTTCACTTACGTCGGTAACGTATCTTACTCTCATGCATTAGCTACCCAAAAATTGTTTACCGATGCCATACGACCTTCAATTAACGGACAAGCATTCTTTATTTCCAACGATACTCCAATCTATTTTTGGTCAATGGCTCGTGCTGTCTGGAAAGCTGATGGTTTTGTCGATGACGCCAAATTTGTAATCTCAAGAAATCTCGGCATTGCAGTTGGTTACATTTCTGAAGCTGTTAGCAAACTCACCGGCAAAGAACCTGGCCTTACACCTTTCCGTGTCAGAACTACATGCGCTAACAAATACTACAACATCTCAAAGGCTAAATCATTATTACAGTATTCTCCTCCAACAAATTTGGAAAATGGTATCATTTTAACCCTTAAATGGCTGGACGAAATTGAAGCTGAAAAAGTTTTTAAAAAAGAAAAATAGTTATTATGAAAATACTTTATATGATATATGTATATCACAAAACAGTATATATTGGTTTTAATAAGTTTATTTATTTATTATATTATATTATTGGCTACACTAGTTGTTGGGATTCATCTGGAAAAACATGGTAGTAGGTTTATTAGGAATTTAACAGAATTTTCGACATAAAAAACACATTTTCTTCATAAAGAGATTTAAGTTTTAGTTACAATTGAGATCAGATTGGTTCATAGTTTTGTAGTTAGACCCTAGCGGTAATAAGAAAATTTGTGAGCCAGTAAAATGTAGTAATAAAGTCCAAGTATGTGTGGTCAGGTATTTACTTAGGTAAATACACTAGATACTTCGACGATTGTCAGAAGAGAATAAAATAAAATCAAAAACGTTAAGCAATAACAGAGTAAATACATATGCACCTTGAAAGAATTAGAATAAATATAAAACAACAAAGTAAACCAAAATATCAACTTAGTTCTCAAATCGCAAATATATATTTTGTACTTAAAACTTTTAATTTAACTAATTTCAATAATTTCTATTTTTCTTTATAGTAAATTTACAAGTTTGCTTGCTGTAGAGTATTCTTTTATACTTAATATGTACCCTGAAGTCATTACATTGTTGCAAAAATATAATATTTTTCTTATGGTTAAATCTTTTATAATATTTAAAAATACAACGTTGTTATCTTAACAATATTAACAGTAATAAAAAGTTTTGATCTTTTATTTATTTTATCTGTCTTTGAGGACTTAACAGAACGTTAAAACTTCATAATGTGTAAAGCATGCGGCTTTTTATTTACCAGGTGTCAAGCAGTTTTTACGCTGAAAAATCCTAGAGATAAAAATAAATTTATAGAGACTTGGTTATATGCCTATAAAAGATTACATTGAATCAGATTTGAAATATTAACTGTTAAATAAGCAGAAAGTGAGAACTCTTTTCACAACCACTTTATTTTATTAATATTATTTATTTATTTCTTTTTTTCCTCTACTATTTATCAATAAAACTCAAAATATTTTTATCCCATGTAAGTATAAGATATGATAAATACCGAATAGACTACAGAATAAAAAGAATTCGTTGGAACCGTTTAGACGAGAGTGCAGAACCAAAGACTACATCATGATGTATACATTAATACATAAAAACTCGCCTAGGTACGTTCGTAGCAACATACTTACCTAGGTATGCAGGTACATAGGTAATAAATAGATACCTTTGTAGATGGAATACAAGCAAAAGGCTATCGAAACAGCGAAAGGGTCAGAGGAGGTACGAAAATAGGTGTGTTTACAACAAATCCTAGATCCACAATAGATTCCATCTCAACTAAACTCAAGCACCAATTTCAATCTTTTCTCATCCTTTTTCACGTTGATCAATTCAAATGCTTTCACTGTCCATTCCTCCAACTTCAACTTATCTTCCTCCGACAAATTTAATTTGTGCACACTCAGCAATTCTGACGCTGGTAATGTCATTCCATTCAACGCATCTTTTATTCCAACTCCAGATAAAGATAATGAGCTTTCATTGATTATCGTAGGGTTTTCAATCTGTTCAATATCGATTAGATTTTGGTTGGTGAATTGAATTATTTTGGCTAGCTCATCAAGCTTTTGAGGGTTGGGGAGAGAGGATGAAGTAGGATAGGATTGTTCCAAATCAGTATAAGGAAGTTGAGAAGTGAGAAGAGGATCGGTCTCGGGGTCAGGTTCAGATTTGAGGCAAAAAGAACATACTTGGCCCATGGTCGTTTGTACTATTACTCTTGAATAATGCAAAATAATGAGGGAGTGGATGAAAATGCGCGCCGAAAAGAAAAATAAAAAAAAGGTAATTCTAGGAATAACACATAAGACATACGACCTATTACTTGTCTAAACTCACTAGAAGAGTGTGTATTACAGCAATCGATCAATCATATCTCTTAAAGATCAATCTTTAATATATGATACTATTAACATAGAAATCATATAATCTTATAAAAATTATGTACATAACTTGCCTCAAGTAGAAGAGAACTGCATAGCACAGAAAACTGAGAACAACCAATAGTTAAAGCGTCTGGACCATCATTTCACGAAAACTACCCGACAAAATTAGTTGGTCATGGAAAAATTTAAAGATATTCCCATATTACTACTAAAAGCTATATTAGCTTTTTTTTCTGCGCAGTAATATAACCATGAATTTAAATAACCGGGATTTTGGAGGAGACGCGGGTAGTTCAACAGGTTTAAACGACGTTACTGTTACTTTCATAGTTACATATGTGATTTTGCAATTATTTTTTGTCACCTATGCAAGTTAGTTATAATATTCTGACTGTCGTTGTTCAGTGAGAACCTTAATACAACTAAAGTTTGCATAATTAAGTACATTTATGTATCATTTAGTATGATGTCTTCCTATATTACATTATTAACAAATAATTTACTGAATATTCTTTATTATTCTTTAGACATGATTTATTTCACTTTGTTTACATGTATTACAGATATAGCTCCTTTTTTATATTATGGAATAGTCTATTAAGATAAAACTATAGATTGCCATGAATCATTTCATTCCATAATTAAATATATGTCAATAGCTACTTATGTCCATACCTACATACCTACGGGCAGCTAATAATCACACCTCACCATAAATTGTTCTTTTATAAATAAAGTCTATATTAATCACGGGCATCAAAAATATAACAAGCCACTATTGGTAATGGGATATTATCAACAACATTAATTTAATATACATACGTATATTTCCAATTGTTAACAGTTTAGGCCATTAAGACATTATGTTAAGTGTTCTATGACCATATCATAACTGGAATAAAAAATCAAGGAAATTCAACATGTACAAATTATATGGAAATATCATGAACAATAGAATAGGTTGAGTCAATAAATTAATAGATAAAACTAAGCAGAAGATCTACTTCTTGAATGATTGATAAAAAACACTCTAGAACTCAATTAGTATTGTTCAATTGGTTATATTCAGTTCACTGGTAATTGTATCAACAACGTTGTATTCTCATTGCAAACAAACCCTAACCCATATTACAAAGAAATTTAACCAAGATTAATAATCCAGGTTAATTACAGTCACCCAACCTCCTCATTGTCTTACGATACACGATTATTCAGTTATACTCAATTGATTTACATTTGCATATTTTTAGAAAGAGATAACACCAATGGTAGTTTCAAGTAATAATACGCCGCAGGATTCAGCATCATCTAATTCCGACGACCCTTCGCCCAATAATTTGTCAGTCCATATGGCTAACATTAAAATTTCGCCTAATTCATCATCGGCCCCTTCACCTGCTGTATTTGCTAATTTAATGGCTAACATTCCCCCAGATGTGCATGCACGAATTGAGGCATTCCAGAAGAGAAATAGATCAATTTCCAATTCTGGGACGGGAGTCCCTACCCAAGGCAATATGGGTGTAAAGGGTGGAACCGTTCCAAATTTGGAGAGTTTAAAAGTATTTCGAGATGAAACAACTAATATGCCGGTGGATCAAATTAGAATGGCACAGGAAGGTCAAGGAGAAACTTATAAAACAACAATTCCAGATTATTCGAAGTATCATGAAACAGATGTTCAACCTACGACGTTAAATGCATCATCTTCAAATAATGGTCTGACAGACAAAGACCCTACCCCTATATCGACCCCTACCACTCCTGATTCTTCTGAATCTACCACTACTACAGCAAATGGTGAATCTTCTATGAAGTTTTCTGGTCCAATATATGGGCATGTTGCTTCCAATCCTGGTACGAAATCTCCGCCTCATGTATCACTTTCTGCAAGGCGAGGTCTGAAGCTAGATACATCTGACTCATCAATTTCAAAATCTCCGTCAACTCCGACCCAAAATGTAAATCCTTCAAGTGTTAATTGTGGTGCCCTAGCAGCAGCATCTGTTGGACCTGCAACTACACCATCAAAATTACGAAGACCCAGTGGCCTAAAACTTAATTTGGGTACCAATAACTTATTTTCTAATCATGCAAAATATGTCGACGTCAAGAAAGGTTCTCTGAATTTTGCAGGAAAGGCTTCACTTCATTCAAAAGGTATAGATTTCTCATCAGGTTCAAAATTTCGTATATCTCTTGATGAGCTTGAACCTATGGGTGAACTAGGTCGTGGAAACTATGGTACAGTCACTAAAGTTTTACATAAACCTACTAATATTACCATGGCTATGAAAGAAATCCGACTTGAGTTGGAGGAGACAAAATTTTCACAAATTATTATGGAATTGGAAATTCTGCATAAGTGTGTCTCGCCTTACATTGTGGATTTTTATGGTGCATTTTTCGTGGAAGGTGCGGTGTATTTATGTATGGAATATATGGATGGTGGATCTCTTGATAAAATTTACTTCGGTGGTGTGGACGAACCATACTTAGCCGTTATTACTGATGCCGTCGTACATGGACTTAAACAATTGAAAGAACAACACAATATTATCCATAGAGATGTCAAACCTACCAATATTTTGGTGTCGACTAATGGTACAGTCAAATTATGTGATTTTGGTGTGAGTGGGAATTTAGTAGCATCAATTGCACGCACAAATATTGGATGCCAATCTTACATGGCGCCCGAAAGAATTAAACTTGGTAATCCCAATGATGCAATTACATATACTGTTCAAAGTGATATTTGGTCCTTGGGACTAAGTATTCTAGAAGTTGCTAAAGGGTCATACCCATATCCACCCGAAACATATTCTAACATTTTCTCTCAACTCAGTGCAATTGTCGACGGGCAGCCTCCAACACTTCCTGCTGATCGATTTTCCCCGGAAGCTCGATCATTCATTAGAGATTGCTTAAACAAAATTCCTGAATCTAGACCAACGTATTCAAAATTATTGAATCATCCTTGGTTAGTTAAATTTAGAAAAGAAAATGTGGATTTAGGCAAGTTTGTCACTGAAGCGCTAGAAAAGAAAGCTGCTCGAGATCTAATCACTGCAGATGTTAGTGGTAGCAATACTCCAATTTAAAGACTGAGAAAATCCAATTTATTGGAAAGAGTTTACATACTGGAATCATAATATTTTAGATGTAAACAATTAAGTTTAATTATTTAATCTATCATTAGTTAGACAGCTACATTCTAAGGTTGCAAGAATTCTATTTTGAAACATAACACCCATTCCCGCAATGACACACATTTTCCTGTGGCAATATACTTACTGAATTCCGTATGGAAATGCTACCATTGTGAGCTTGCTATCTTTCCATAAGTGACACAAGGACATAACTAGGTACCTAGGTATATATTCTGGAATTATAGCAAATCCCAGTTCTAATTTCCTTCAGTTTATGATGATGGAATGTAATAGAAATAGTCATCATAATAGATAAAACATTCTAGTGGATGATCTTATTACTTTTTGTTGTAGATAAAATCTTCACACAATAAAAATATGATAAGCAAGCAAACCCACCTTTTGATTTGTATGATAAGTCAAGCGTTCCTAACAATGCTCCAGAACTTACTATTTTCTTCCATGTGTAGTTCAAAATCAGTTTTATTATCTGTATTTAAAATCTTGTTATTATTTGAAGAAAGATCATCATAATAACTACATTTCTTTCAACGATTCTATACCGTTAACCCAGCCGGATTGCCATCTTTGAATTTGTCATCACTAAAGCAAATGATCTTTAAAACTTCAAAATTCTCTCCAATTACCTCCATGAATCATTTCTTTAATCTTGAAAAACTGGAACTTTCACTATTATTAGAATTAATTTTTTGTTATCAGTATTGTTTAGTTAAGTTTTATCGAAATCATTTGCTAGCACTGATGTGTCATTCTCTGTGTTTAAAATTGGCTCTGGTACAAATTGTTTGGCCTGTTCTCAAACTGAAATAACAGCTTTGATCAATTTTCGTTATCTGCATGCTTGTTAAAAATAATTTATCTATCTAGGTATGTAGATGAAAGTGCTTGAGGGAAATAATTATTATCTATAACAAATTTATAATTATGGTCAAGTTCAACTGTTTTTTCTATTTCTATGATGCACTTCTTCAATTGATGCTTTTATTTTTTTTTTTTTTTTTTTTTTTTTTTTTTTTTTTTTTTTGAGTGCTTTTATAGCATTCCTAGAAGTAAAAATCACGTTCTTTTGTCAATTTCAGTTTGACCACTAAACATCATTGCTATTTTCAACAAGTTAACAATAAAATAAAAATAACTAAAAATAAATAAAATAGTAATTAAAACTGTTTATGTGAGCTGATTAAATATTAGAAGTTAAAACTGGCTTGCAATCTTGACTGGTTTGCAATCGTGACTATTGCAGATTTTACCGTTTAGATTTTTAGTATTTCCTAATTTGATTTTATCTGTTGTAATAATTTTTTCTGAAAGAATAGAACCAAAACGTATATGAACCTTAGTGATACTTACTTCTTCATCTGATTTTTTCATATCATTGTTCGTTTTTCTATCAGTAATATCAACTTGGTTAGAATGATCCAAATCAAAATTTAGTTCCGGGATTGAAACGACTTGAGGAGGAATAACTTCGATGTCATCAAGGTTATCAGAATGAGTGTATTCATCATCAGCATCATTACTGTGAGCCTGTGAAAAAACATCCTGAGCATTGTTGAAATCGTTTGAATCATTGGATTCTTTAGTATAGTCAAAATTTTCAGAAAAATCTGATTGTGAGGAATTAGAAACTGGCATTGCACCTAGTTGAATAGAAGGATTTACTAGTGAGTTTCTTGATGATCCAAAAGAGCCAAATTTGGTACTTTCATAACAGGGAGGATGAGGTGGCGGACACGGAAGTATCCAGCCTTGTGGCATATATGGAAGTTGTGTGTAATCATAGAAGATAGGCTGGTATCCATAATAAGGATTCATGGGTGGCATTTGATTCATGCCAAATCCTGGCTGTGCGTAATATGGAGCAAATGGAGGCGGGGGATAATAAACTGTGTTGTTAAAATATGGCATATTAGGAGGTTGTAATTGTGGTTGTTCTAATTGTGAAACAAAATTTTTAACATTATCTGGGATAAACCATTGAGCAGCAGGATTGAAAGAAAATACTTTTTTTTTGTTTCTAGCATTGTTTTGATTAGAGTGATTAAAAGATGTAGATGACGTTGATTTAGTATTAGGATTTGACTGGTTGAATTTGTTGAACTTTGACTTTTTCTTTTTTGTTCTGATCGATTGGTTATTAGAACCCACCTTAGAAAGAGAAGAATTCTTATCAAAATTATTTTCACCAGTTACATTGATTTGAACCATGTTGATTAAATTTATTGTAACCACAAAAAAATAGAAAAAATCAATGAACCAGTTGTATGATTTCACTTGCTCCGTAGAATATTACCTTTACAGCAAATTTATTTGAAATATATTTCAAGAAGACAGTATTATTTAGAACATGCACACAGAAAAAAATAAAAAATAAATAAATAAATAAATAATTAATTAACTAATTAATTAAAGAAAAAATGAAGAATAAGGAAAAAATCAAAAAAAAATAGAGGACGAATCTTTGTCTTTTATAAGTCTACTTATTGTTCAAGATAAAAAAAATATTGATTTTATTGCAAATCCATAAAATATTATTTGTCCTTGTTCTTGTTACATTTCCTCCCATTTTTCGTGTTTCTTATTTTGGTCTTGAATTACATGTTAAATGCCCATGAAAAAAATAACAAAGGAGGAGATTTATAATTGCGATTTTATTATTTAAATAATTATGACTGTATGTTTATTATGGATCTAACACCATATTCTTACTGTCAAGATTAAAAATAATTTTGGAAAATTCAAAGTGTTAAACATCTTTTTAATAGTTGATATTTTAATATATTTCAACCCAGGTGTATATATTTAGAGTTCTTTCAAGTGTTATGAAGGTAAAAATAACTTATGTTATGATGTATTTTAACTACTAGTAATATCATATCGAAATAGCAACTTGGTTGTAGTTACTTATGTAGATAGATGTATGTGCGCCTTCCTTTCAAAATGTCAAGATAGTTGACTTTAGACTGTCACAAATATACAGCTCAAAAAAATTTTACACAAAATAAATAATGCATTTATCTGTATTTCTGACTCTATTTTTACGTACTTATTATTAGAGATTACTACCAAAGAATTTGGAAACGTCCATATTTACATGTGAAGTCGCATATTAATTAAGAAATTGTCTTTAGGAATAATAATGAAAATTACTTATAAATTTGTTCAGTCATAAAACTTTAAAATTGTTTGTAATAATAATAATAATAATAATAATAATAATAATAATAATAATAATAATAATAATAATAATAATAATAATAATAATAATAATAATAATAATAATAATAA
>JAJMJJ010000056.1:0-61934 GCA_030568955.1 Geotrichum siamense (nom. inval.) | reverse complement strand
GTAAGTACAATAGAGAATAGGCGCAGATATATGCTGATTGTTCCTTGAGAAAGACGTCAGAATTTGTGCTTCTACCAATGTAATTAAGGACAATTTTCTCCCATTTAGATCTTATTATCACACCATATAGTTTTCTCTCCTTCCCTACTATAGAATAAAAATTATTGTTTGTTATAAAATCAGCTTGATTTTAGATACGTAATTGATGCTATTGAATCGTAAGAAAAAACAGAATTCTTAGTTCATTTATTTGAAATCTCTACGTCAATATATTATTTGTATTTATCTCATGAACAAAATTTACGTTCCAAATGTTTCTAAATCATGATATATAACGGATCCCAAATATTTACGTACAACCAAAAAATATGAATTTTCGTACTATTGAAATTAATTATAACAAAAGCTGTAAGATTAAAGTTACCTCTGAGAAGTGACTAAAATTTATTTACATAATTTCTCTCTTGGATTTATTGATATTACATTTAGTAGTCTAGAAAGGTATATATATATGAATCAACATATCAAGAGTACAAAAACATATATTTGAATTACTTTGCAATTTGAGTAAAAGCTACATGAAAAGTTGGTTTAATTTTTTCTTTTCTTATATTTGTTGAATTAATTACAATTTTGTTTAGGATAACTTAGATGGGGGTATATATTATTGAAATTCAGTGTTGTGAACCAGACTAACATAGCATATGAAGCTTTATTTGGTTTTGTAAGCAGTATTGATTACCAAAATTTGGTGTATTGATCAGATACTCCAATAACTACAAGTTGCTGAAATGGTACAAGTTACAGGATTTCTATTATCTTAGAAATTAAGTAGTATGATTGTCGTGATCTTGACATTATCTTTTCGTGGTATTGCCATGATCATATCAATTTGTCGTAGACTTGTTGTGATCTTTTCATGGCCATATAATAACCTTGTCGTAATCATAACATCCTGTCGTCATTGAACATTTACTGTTAAGTCACCTCGCGATTGTGGAAAGAATGGAGCAAAGAAGAAGAGTGAAAAATGGTGAAGTAAAAAATGAAAAGAATAAAATAAAATACATAGGTATATATATAAATACAAATTTATTTACTAAATCCAGTATATTAATAAAAGTTTAATAATAACCTGATATAAATGTTTATATTAAAGGTAAATAATTGATGAATAAACACATATACCTCCACATGCTACAAAAACTATGAAAACTTCATTTTCTATAACTCATGTAGTTTTTATCAATATTAATGTATATATTGTTATTTTTAAAAGATTTGGTTGTGTATATACATGTATTTATGTGGTTAAATAGAAATTTTTACATTTTATTACTGGAGATCATACCAACAAAATATAAACGGTGAAGCTCACCTAGGTAACTATATGTATATATGAATGTATATGATATATTCTCATTTGAAGAACTTTTAACAGGTCAATGCTAGAATTGGTTTATTATAAATTACAACATGCATATAAACTTAAGAAACACAGGTCTATTAAAGTTAATAAAATATATAAAGACATGAAGAATAATCACCCTCAAAATACACTCCACGACGCGTGTGATCTGAGGTTTATTCATGACTTCACGTTTCTGTCAATTTAATAATGTTTAATAATAGCTTATGTAAGAAATAAAGTTATATTCCATTAGCAGGTCTGCCATTTCAAAATCTAAGTCCCAAATCAGCAGCACTGAACAATGACTAAAAACTAATTTTCTGTCCTCACTCGTCAGATTCTCTGCTCTCCCACCCTTTTCCTCATCTTCTTTACCTGTCCATTGCACTCCGCCATTCTGTCATTTTACCTTATCTGAACCAGAAATTAATTGTACTTCTTTTTTCTTATCTTTTGCACGATCTATTCTTTCTCGAAGAGACTCTTCTGATATACATTATTTATTTGATAACACTGTTTCAAAACTTACAGCAATCAAATTTTCTACCGTTGCAATCAGTATCCCCTAAAATTTCTTGTCATAGATTCCTGGCCGGCTCCTTTGTATTTCTCAATTCGGCTCTATTGAAAGAATTATTTGTTAATTGCTATTGAATTTGCCCATTCTAAGCAACCAGCCAACTCTATCCGTATCCAATAGTTGGTAAGTATAAGGTTGATAAGGACATTTTAGAAACCATCGCCACTTCGGTTTCTATTTATTTGCTTATTTATTAATTGCCAATCAGGTTATTTTTGTACAAGCTTGTAACAAACAAAAAACATATATAAATATCTACCTCGATGATGACTGATAATGATAGCACAAATCCCAAGCAAACTTGGAAGTTCTCGCAATGTTTTGGTGATAAAGGTGATATCGAGAACATAACTGAAGCCGATGTTATTTCAACCGTGGAATTTGACCACACTGGTAACTATCTCGCTACTGGTGACAAAGGAGGACGGGTTGTGCTGTTCGAAAGAAATGAATCAAAAAAGGGTTGTGAATATAAATTCCTAACGGAATTCCAATCCCATGACGCTGAATTCGATTATCTTAAATCATTGGAAATCGAAGAGAAAATTAATAAGGTTAAATGGTGTAAACGTCAAAATCAGGCTCATTTTCTTCTTTCTACTAATGATAAGACGATCAAATTATGGAAAGTTTACGAAAAGTCTATTCGAGTTGTAGCAGAAAACAATCTCTCTGATCACAATGGAAGACCACCGAGCTTTCTTAATATGAACTCATTAGCACTACCTAAGATGACCTCACACGATACTATGATTGCGGCTACACCAAGAAGAATATATGCCAATGCACATACTTATCATATTAACTCAATCAGTATCAACTCGGATGGCGAAACTTATATCAGTGCCGATGATTTGAGGATAAATCTCTGGAATTTAGGAATTGCTGATCAAAGCTTTAATATTGTAGATATTAAGCCTGCGAACATGGAGGAACTTACTGAAGTCATTACTGCTGCAGAATTTCATCCCCAAAGCTGCAATTTATTTATGTATTCGTCAAGTAAAGGTACAATCAAACTTGCTGATATGCGCCAGCGAGCTCTTTGTGATACACATGCTAAAATGTTTGAAGAATGGATGGATCCAGCCCAACATTCTTTTTTTACCGAAATTACCTCCAGTATCTCAGATGTTCGCTTCTCTTATGATGGTCGATATATTGTATCTAGAGACTATATGACAGTAAAAATTTGGGATGTAAATATGGAACGTGAACCTGTTAAAACCATTAACATCCACGAACATATTCGAGACAAACTCTGTGATACATATGAAAACGATGCAATTTTCGATAAGTTTGAAGTCGTTTTCTCGGGTGATGGCAAAAGTGTCATGACTGGTTCGTACAATAACAACTTTATGATCTATCCCAATTCTGTTGACCCTAAGGCCGAAGAAACCGAAATCGTGCTTCAGGCTGATAAAAGTGCATTCAAAGCTAAGAAGGTGGGCATGCCAATGTCTATTGGTAGTGGTGGATTGATGGGCAATGGTCGTAATAGAAGCCCAGGTAGAGGTGGCATCAACATGATGAGTAGAGATGCCGAGTATGAGACAGTTGACTTCAAGAAGAGCATTTTACACTTAAGCTGGCATCCTCATGAGAACTCTATCGCGATCGCTGCTACAAATAACCTATTCGTGTTTTCTACTTTATGATTTTTTCCCCTCCTTCTTGTTTATTCTACTTCCTTGATAAAACCTGTCGTAAATATAATAAACTTAATAATAATTTGTTTCTGATAAAGATTTAAACATAATTACTGGTAGACACTACTGTATATAGTGGAATAATACATAACGGTTGCTAGGGCCACTTTGGGATTAGCTCTAACCGTTTTGAGATATACAGACATATTGACATCATGTGACTTTGAGAATAAAGCAGGAATAGGCTGTCAGCCATTGAGCCAATCAAATCGCAGTAACCGCTGAATTTTCATATTTTTAAAAAAACTCAAAATTTTGTAAGTATACACCATATATGTCCCAACGCAGTAACGCTTGTGCTCAATTTTAAAAAATTGATTATATAAGTGTAAATAGAAATGCTTAGCTCAGCGGGTTCCAACCTAAGAAGAGGTGTCGGTGAGATCATTGCAGCCCAACTGGCTACTTTTTTTTTCTCTTTTTTTCGTTCTCGGAATCTTTTTTCCTCCCTTTTTTTTTCATCCTCCTCCTCTTTTCTTTAGTATTCTTTCCCCCTCTGTCACAACACATACTTCTTTTCAAAATGTTGCGCACTGTCCTCCGTCAATCAGTTCGTCGGGCTGGTGTTTCTACCGCCCAAAGAGTTGCTATTGTAAGTTCTTTCTTTAATGCCCCATGGAGAATATTATGACCTGTTCCAAAGTATGAATTTTTTTTCTTTCGACACAATCCTACGATTCAATGTATCGATAATTTCCAACGGCTCAATTTAATGAGGATTTTCGAATTGGAGTTGCTTGATTTTAACTTGGACTATCAATTGATTCTCTTGTCTCTTATTTTGAATCGATTTCTAACATTTTTCAGGCTCAACCTACTTTGGTTAGAGGTCTTGCTTCTGCTAAGGCTTCCCCCACTGAAGTTTCCTCTATTCTCGAGGAGCGTATCCGTGGTGTCTCTGGTGAGGCCGACCTTAACGAAACTGGTCGTGTTCTTTCTGTTGGGTAAGTCATTTTTCATTGTTCCTGGTGATTGAATCGGTCTTTTTTTTTTTTTTTGATTGAATGTTCTGTTCTGTAATTTGATTGGCCAACTTCAAACCCTAAATTTTTTATCCACCTTCCATACGAAGTAGTGATTTCTAACAACTCCTTTAGTGATGGTATTGCTCGTGTTTTCGGTCTAAACAACATTCAAGCCGAAGAACTAGTTGAATTCTCCTCCGGTGTTAAGGGTATGGCTCTTAACTTGGAAGCTGGTCAAGTCGGTATCGTCCTTTTCGGTTCTGACAGACTTGTCAAGGAAGGTGAAAGTGTCAAGCGTACCGGTTCCATTGTCGACGTGCCTGTCGGTCCTGCTATGTTGGGTCGTGTCGTCGATGCCCTTGGTAACCCCATTGATGGTAAGGGACCTATCGAGACTACTGAGAAGATTCGCGCTCAAGTTAAGGCCCCCGGTATTCTTCCCCGTCGTTCCGTCCACGAGCCCATGCAAACTGGTCTTAAGTCTGTCGACTCTCTTGTCCCTATTGGACGTGGTCAACGTGAATTGATTATTGGTGATCGTCAAACTGGTAAGACTACTGTCGCTGTTGATACCATCCTTAACCAAAAGAGATGGAACACTGGTTCTGACGAGTCTAAGAAGCTTTACTGTGTTTACGTTGCTGTTGGTCAAAAGAGATCTACCGTTGCTCAACTTGTTCAAACTCTTGAACAACACGATGCTCTTAAGTACTCCATCATTGTTGCCGCTACTGCCTCCGAAGCTGCTCCTCTTCAATACATTGCTCCTTTCACCGGTTGTGCTATTGGTGAGTGGTTTAGAGACAACTCTAAGCATGCTCTTATCATCTATGACGATTTGTCCAAGCAAGCCGTCGCTTATAGACAAATGTCTCTTCTTTTGAGACGTCCTCCTGGTCGTGAAGCTTACCCTGGTGATGTTTTCTACCTCCACTCTCGTCTTCTTGAGAGAGCTGCCAAGATGTCCGAGAAATTCGGTTCTGGTTCTTTGACTGCTCTTCCTGTTATTGAGACCCAAGGTGGTGATGTCTCTGCTTACATTCCCACTAACGTTATTTCCATTACTGATGGTCAAATTTTCTTGGAAGCTGAACTTTTCTACAAGGGTATCAGACCTGCCATTAACGTCGGTCTTTCCGTCTCTCGTGTCGGTTCTGCCGCTCAAGTTAAGGCCATGAAGCAAGTCGCTGGTTCTCTTAAGCTTTTCTTGGCTCAATACCGTGAAGTCGCTGCTTTCGCCCAATTCGGTTCCGATCTTGATGCTTCTACCAAGCAAACTCTTTCTCGTGGTGAACGTCTTACCCAACTTCTTAAGCAAAAGCAATCTGCTCCTCTTGGTGCTGAAGAGCAAGTCCCTGTTGTCTTTGCTGGTGTTAACGGTTACCTCGATAACATTCCCATTTCTGAAGTTGGTAGATTTGAGTCTGAATTCCTTGACCACTTGAAGTCTACTGAACCTGAAATTCTTTCTACCATTTCTGAAAAGGGTGAACTCTCCAAGGAGCTTCTTGCCAAGCTTAAGGATGTTACCGCCTCTTTCAGCGCTGCTTTCAACTAAGTACTAATTTAATCTTATGTTGATGAAAAGAGAGTTGTGGAAGAAATATTCATTCATGTATTAGGGAAATGTAATCTTCATATAGTAATCAAAACTGTATATTTAAAATTTTGTCCAAAAAAACTGATGCTCCGTAGAAATAAGTGTGTGTGGCAGATACTTAAAAAAAATAAAAAAAAAAAAGTTTGTGGTTCTCTGGTTTTGTAATATATGACTAAATTAGGCAATTTTGTTTAAATTTGGACGTGTATATTAAAATCTACTATATGATGTATACAGTATAGCAACAGGTGTTGTAAGCATTTAAAGCCAGATATTACATTCAAGGTACCATAGACACTAATAATGTCTTAGCATGTGAAGAATGTATGCGCATACATATGTATGTATATATATAAGAAATATAAGTATGAAATAATTATAAGTATTTAATAAAATCCTTATCCAGTTCTAAGTACTAGGTGGGTACCTACGCAGGTATATTTTTCTAAGGTTTGTACTGTTTTTCTTGCATGTTTATCATTTTTTATTCAAGGATTTTAAAACTTCACATGACATTTGTAGATGGCTTTAATATTGGGATTAGAAGAGATGAGAAGTATATACATTGTACTAAGATGTTTTAATACTGGGATTGGAAGACTACTGATGGGAATGAGAATTCTATACACTGTACCAAGAAGATAAGCCATTTACTTCCAAACTCTGTTCTTTGTCAGGTAGGTTTAATTTCACACTAGGACGTACCGATGACTGCAACAATGGTATTAAACGAACCACGTGAAACCTTTTGGTTATGATATGTAACTGAATTAACAACAAGCGAAAAAAAAAAAAAAGGACAGTAGGTAAAAATATAATTCTGGTCCGCGAAAGTATCAAAATCTCATGTCAATATTTCTCACCCCATTTCTTTTGAAAACGCAATAAGTAATATGAATTTGTAGTAATAGTAACTTTATAATCACAGTAAACAATAGGATGTTTCTATCAAGTAAAGTAATAGAATTTTCAATTTTTAGTAAATATTAGGATCTTTTCTAAAATTCTCCATGAAGTAAAAAATAAAAATAAATTATAGTTAAAGAGCCATGAGAGTAACAATTTTAATTAGCTGTAGGTATAAGAAGCATTCAGAGATAAGGAGGTGATACTGGTTAGGATGATATCACGGAATACTTATGCAAGACTGCACATTGTTCAAAGAAATATTCTTCCTTTTTTTATTATTTTTGTCCAGGGTAGTACCTAGCTTTATATACCTATATAAGCAGGTAGATATGTACCAACTTCTTGTGTTCTAAATGCCATGGAACGTGGGAATGGTAGTAGGAAATTTTCATTTAAGTTGTAATGCTTTAGTTCTCACGGAATTGAATAAATTATTAATTGAAGTTGCAAAAAATAGTTATATTTAAACTATAATAATTTTGTTTCTATGAACACATACGACACAAAGATAATCAGCACGAGTTAGAGCAATTTGAATTGCATTCTGGTGACAATGTTGGAAGTGTATCATTTTGAATAAAAATGCTGAATTATATTTCCAACGTCCGTAGTAAAGTGGAAGTCACAGGACAAACTTATCGCATATACAACAACCAGTTGTTGGATTCAAGTTTCAATTCAATCTTGGAAAGATTCTAGTTATGGTTTAATGGAACGAAGATACTATTGTTGCGGTTATTGCTTGAAAACTCACTTATGATCCATTTCATTCTTTCAGGATTTATGAAACTCCTTCTAAGTTATATTTTCTTTATTGTCAAAAAAAAAAAAAAAAATATATCTTGATAACGTCTAAAGTAGATCATTTACTTTCTGGTGAGTGTTACTTAATTGGTCGATTAAACCAAGTGAAGAAGACTTAGATGTCACGTTGCATATAAATATGTGTGTAGGTAAATTCTCTTCTGTTTCAATTATTACAAGATATGTTGTGATGTAAGACTTAGCGTTTGTCTTCATTGGGAAATTGCATGGGTATGAGAAGCTGTAATCTGGAAATGATAACATGAATATGTTGCCCTTTTAACATGTGTAAAATTTGTGTGTAAAAAAGTCAATTTTCTTTCTTCATATATGACAATAACAGAACCATCTAGTTGAACAGAACCATCGCTACATCGGCTAACAGATTCCTCCACTTCATTTAATTCCAATATTTGCTCTAAGGTTAGAAACTCTGGCCTTAAGGATCAATTCCTCGCTACGAAATCTGCCATATATGAATTTATATGATATGACGAGAAAATGACGATATTTTGAATACACAGAACAAGATAAATTCGACAACATATACGACAGTAATTTACGACAATGGCTAACAGAAGAGTCGGTCTTTTTGTGTTTGTCACATCGATGCTAGAATTAGGTAGTGACTATCTGGTATTTGGTGAAATATCAGGATTGATGATTGAAGAACCAATATTGAAATTAAAGTTGTTTAAGCGATGGTTCGTACTTTGTACACCTCTATATACACCTGTAGTATATAGCAAAAGATGAGGAACTGTAAACCAGAGTTGTAGATACTGTAGACTGAATGATATCATTTTTATAATTACACATGTACTATGAAATTTTTAGATTTACTAACATTTAGAGTGGTTGAGACAAATGGAAAAAATTTTGTTACTGGTTGATGGACGCAAAATTGAATATTTCACGAGTAAGTTTATTGTTTGTGAGTTTTCATAATTGCTAATGTTGAAGTCTTTGTGCTACACAATTTTGCTTTGATAATTATAAAAGTGAATTCTTACATACTCGTTTTTTGTGGTTATTGTTTTTGTTGGTGATAGTACTTTCCGTCCATGTTGTGATATTTTTATTTTTGTTAGAATATTGAACTAAAGAGTTTTAGCTTATATCTTTTGAGTGCTATTATAAATGGTGAGATCTGTTGTACACATTCTTCTAGTAAAGATTTTTTATTAAGTATGATGTTAAAGATGTGGGAGTCTTGTCCAATGATACATTTATGCATACTTTCCTTGTGATGTTTTTCTTAGTATTTGAATATCAAAATAAAGGGTTCTGATTTGTTTCTTGTAAGTATTGTTATGGTTGATGAGGTGTTTTTTATAGATATTCTTCTGGAGAAGGTTGGTGCTAAGTTTCATGATCAAGATATGAGAGTCTTGTATATTTCTTGAAGGTAATGCATTTGTTGGTGATGCACTTTATGAGTACTTTTCTGGTGCAATTTTTTTTAAGTTTCAAAGTTGCTATCTAGATCAGTGTTTACCTGTCAAGCTGTTTTTCCCATATGTACTTTCTTTCACTGTGTGTTGATTATTGCAAAACGGCAATTTTAGTTAGTATTTTTATTTGGCTTTGTTCGTTTGTCCATGTGGTATTCAATTATTAATGATTCTATATTAGTTATGGTACTTAGCATGGTCATATTTTCCCATGATTTGATAATACAATGTTTTTGTAAATGGTAGGGTTACTCATGATATACAGTTGCCACAATTATAATAGCTATGTACCGCCAAAATACACTGTATTTTCCCGGAGGGTTTTTCTGGACGACTTGCCGGTTTCTCTTCGTTAACAAAAAACTCTTTCTACTTCATCACAGTAATTAATTTAATTGTAGTTTATTGTAGTAATATTTTTTGTTTTGAATTGAAATATATATCATTGCATTTAACCCATAGTTAATCTACGACAGTTGTTGTAGGATTTATCAGGGACCCAATTTTGTAATGGACTCTTTTTCTGTAAAAACCTTGAAAGACAAACTAATTCCAATTTTTGTTGTTATGTTATTTGTTTCCCTGGATCTCTTCATGCAACCATGTCTTTTGACAGAAGTTAATTCCTTGGGTTTAAATAGGTCACTCTACTTATACTTCAAAATAATATTGTTTAGAGGCAATAAAGATCTAGAGGTCGATAATTTGTTTGCAAGCAAAATGATAATTGATAACAGAATACATGCCCATTAACCTAGGTAGGTACATATGTAGGTATATACATATCTATATGTGATTTATTACGAAAGTTTATAAATTATACGATTTCCCATCTGTATTATATATTTTGATTACTCTTTTACCATAAGTAAAGAATTAGTAAATGGATTCACACTCTGTAACCAAGTAAATGTATATAGATGTAGCACATATAGATGTTGAATTAGACAATTTTAAGGAAAAGAAAATTTTTCTTCCATTATAGAAATTTAGAATACAAAGACTTGATCATCAGAATCTGATACAACTTTGGCTTTTTCAAATCCAACATTTTCTGTGGCTTTTTTCATGGCTGCAACCATAGGAGGAGGTCCACAGATGAAGATCTTAGTGTCATCAGAAGGAGCAGGCAAGTGTTTACGAATAATATCTTCTGTCACAAAACCGGTGCTTCCAGTCCAGTTCTCGGAAGGGTTATTCAAAACATAATGAACATCAAAGTAAGGGTACTTTTCAGCGATTGTGTCAATATCTTCCTTTAGGAGGATATCTTCTTCTGTAACATTTGCAAATACCATACTAATTCTGGTTACATCATGAGGATTGCGAATGATTGCACTAAGGATCTGCAACATTGGAGCAACACCGGTACCACCAGCAATCATTCCAATGCTTTTTGCCATGTTAGGCACATAAGTCATCCTTCCCTTTGGACCTTTGACATTAATAGTTTCTCCAATTTTGAGCTTGTTAAGGTGTTGTGAAATCTTTCCTTCAGGATAGTGCTTTACCAAGAGTTCGAAATGACCCTCAGCATCTGCACTGGAAATTGGAGTATAAGACCGAGTAAACTCTTTACCTTCGATAGTAGCGCTAATAGAAATATGCTGACCAGTAGGAAGACCGAGAACATCAGTCTCTCGAGGAAGAGCAAATTTATAGATAGCAGCATTTGGTGACACGGGAATTTTATCAATCAAATGAAATTCAGATGTTTTTTCAGGAGAGATGACCTGTTTAGGTCTGCCTCTGTGGTATTTAGAGCCAACTAGTAGTGCAACGAATGCAATTGCGTATAATGCCCATTCCGGCTTCACTACCAAAGTACCAATAATCACCAGGGCAGATGGGATAATGATGCCATGGAGATTTGTGTTGAGAAGGTCTTGCTTGTTCTCTGTTGACATGACTTACGTTGATCTGTTAAAGAGGAGAATAAAGTGATTTTTTTTCTGAGGTTATGTTGGGAGTTTTTTAAATTTTCAAAATGAAAGTCTTGACTTCACGAACCACTTGAAATACGCCATCCTTTCAAGGTACCATATTCAAAAATGCCTAATAAAGAATGTGATCCGGATATTTTTGACGATCTCTTAAGTCTTGAAACAAACTTTTATGATGAGGGTTATATGGAAGGAACTAAAGATGGACGAAAAGCTGGTTTAAGGGAAGGTACTGAATTCGGCATTCAGACAGGTTATCAACGATATATTGGACTAGGAGTTTTAAAGGGAAGAGTGACAATATGGAAGGCAAAATATTGTTGCAATGATGCTCCCTGTGTATTAAACTTAGAAAGGATTCAGAAACATATCCTTGATCTCGAAAAATTATTAACCGATGTAGGGTTGACTAACTCAGAGCAAGATGTCGCCAAACTGGAGATGCTGATTCGAAAATCAAAGTCTAAAGCAAAGACTATTTTGTCTCTTATAAATGACCCTGTTTCATTGACTTATTATGATGGTACTGTGGCTCTGAGATCTACGGAAGACGCGATCGAAGATTTCAGGATATGAAGGGTCTATTTTTGTAAGGCAGAGATCAAGAAACATACAATTTGATACTGTCTAATAGGCATATTTTACGTAATGAATGAATAAATAATTGTAACTGATGAAGTAAATTCTATGACTGTTGTGCAAAAAATAATACTAATGAACGAAATAAGAAATAACTAAAGGTGCTGTAAACAGAATATTGACAACTCAATAGTTGGCAATCTATACTGAACCGAGTAATATATAATATATATATAGTAGGGATCTGTCTATGTGTTACTACTGTTCCACAATAATTATACAGAAAATGAGCACCTAGGTGCAACATATTTGTATACTTAATAGCGTAACTTTTTAGAACGTTTGTCCCAAAAATTAGTTTTATTTGAGTTTTAACACCAAAATAGAATAGGATGTCGTGGCACTGTAGGAGCTTTCCCTTCTTCATTTTATTGGGAAAATGAGTTGACTAGTAAATGTATTCAAATGGTTTCGTAGAGGTTTAAGTCACGAAGATTTGGACTGGGGTTAAACTTTTATTTGACAGTCATTTTATATATGAACTATGTACGTACATACACTTAGTTAATCAATTTGTCAACGCAGCAAGGAATATAATTATTTCTACATGCAGAAATGGCGATATCTATTGTAAAATGGCCGGTATTTTTTTTTATTCTCTAGATGGCAACCAAAATCAGTGTTCTATGTAAATGTCCATATGTAGTGGTAAGTATAGCAGTGTGTTTATGCAGTACCATATTTGGAAATCTAATAATTTAAAGATCGTTTGAGGTTAGAAAAGACGACTGAACGTAGATGATAAGAGCTACTCGTATTAGACGTATGGTATATTTATAAGCACAATTGAGTGAAACCTCAGGTTCGATCCCGTCATGAGTCGGTTTGTAATGGTTTTTGCACGTGCATTGGTTTACAGTAACGGACCCGAAAAATTTAGCCCCGGCTGTTACAAAATGCAGCAATGGGAGAAGTCAAGAGAACAAAATATAAATAAATAATCGACAAGGCCAAGGGATCGCAGCAATGATGGATATTACAGCCAACATGGCGTACATTATTTAAAGGAAGGGTGGCTCTAGTCCAATAAGAATAAAAACCCGTCTGTGGTTTTAGACGGGCTATCAAGATATCTTCTCATCATAGTAAAAAGATTGTTGAAGTTCAGAGCAGTTAAAATTTGCGATGGTGACTACAAGATGGGAAAGGGTCAAATATCATGGAAAGTATGTGAACGCCTTTGTTTGTAATATAATCAGTTTGTATTTTGTATAACCAGTCGATGCTATTGAACAAAATGATTATTATTATAGTCAAGTCCAAGGTGAAGCTTTAAATATTATCATTCCAACAATATATTCTCAAAGAAAAGACTCAAAATATAGATAAAAATGCATTCCACGGATGTACGCATCTATGCATGTACCTAGGCACCTATATGTAAATAGTAACTGTAGTATGTTATTGGTTTCGCAAAATGAAGTTATTTTGATATTTAACCGTGTACCATATAACAAATCAAAACAAGGCATAACTGATCCATATTTACTTTCAAAGAGTAATACTTGTATTTAAGTAGATTATTCTTATAAGTTTTCATGGACAAAAAAGTTATAACGCCGATAAATTTTATCGGCACATCGTTACTTTGAGTATCAAAGACTAAAAATATTTAACAAAAACAATATGAAATAAGAAAAATATTGCTACATATGTACCTAAATAGGTAACTACATATGTACCCAATATCAATTATCTATCACATTGAATCAAAATCACAGTGGCAAAGTAATAACAAATGTCCCTTGTTTTGCCCATATCAGATTGTAAGCATTACATAATCATAATGTTTTGTATTATTCATCATCAAAAAGTAGAAATAATGATCTTTTTAAATTCCTTTCTACCCGAATTCCCTACTGTATTTAAACCCGAAATCTGTTTTTTTCTTTTTTTTTTTTTTTTTTTTCTATCCCCCTTACTGCGCTTCTTATTATCGCTTAATCCAACAAACATGTCGAACAGTACTATATGGGAAAAGCCTGCACCACCGATATATAGCGAACTAAAACCTCCGCTACTGTCGTTTATATCGGACGAGTATTTATCACTGGCTCTACCGATCATCGTGTATTGGACTATGGGTCTATTTTTCCAATACCTTAACGAAACTGATAAGTTTTCAAGATACCGATTACACACACCACAGGAGCTCGAAATGAGAAACAAATGCACCTTGTTCGAAGTTGTTCGAGCTGTTATGTTTCAGCATGTTTTGCAAACAATAGCTGGTGTTATTTTATCATATATTGATGAACCACAACGAACTGGATTCGAAGCTTATGATATTTGGAATGTCAAAAAAACATTTTATAACTTTTCTGGTGTTGAACTATCGGATCTTACAGCTTGGGCAATCTATTATCTCGCTGAACCAGCTTGTCGACTTGCTATTGCGTTTCTTATTATCGATACATGGCAGTTCTTCTTACACAAGTATATGCACCATAACAAGTTTCTTTATCGACATTTGCATTCAGTTCATCATAGATTATATGTGCCATATGCATTTGGTGCACTTTATAACTCCATTTTGGAAGGATTTTTGCTTGATACTCTAGGAACTGGTGTAGCTCATTTAACCACTGGGTTATCTGCTAGAGAGGCTATTATTCTTTATACATTTTCGACAATGAAGACGGTCGATGATCATTGTGGATATGCATTACCCTGGGATCCATTTCAGTTGCTGTTTCCTAACAATGCCACTTATCATGATATCCACCATCAGCATTTCGGAATCAAAACGAACTTTTCACAGCCTTTCTTTATTTTCTGGGATAAAATTTATGGAACGGAATATAAAAACATGAAGGAATATGTTGCTAAGCAAACAGAGATCAGAGAAGCAAAGTATCAAAAGAAATTGCTGGCCGAGAAGAAACTTAAAGAAAAGAAGGAAATGTAATGGGGACATTGAACATAACAACAACGAAAAGAGAATAATAATATTACACCAGCATCAATTCTACTATTTCCTAATATTTCTATTAATAACTTCTTGAATGTATTTTTTTAACAAAGATTCCGTGTGACACATGACCATGGATCAAAATCATCATCATCATTCCGCGTAGTAACCGATTCGGAGATAGTTGCATTTATTATAACGTGAAGAAATAAGGACAAATTATTGTCGGTGGAATGTTTAACCAGTAGAATGTTGTGTAACCATCAGGTTCACGATGTGTTGTAGCGAAGTGCTTTGTGGAATTGTCTCTTCAGGTGTTTCCCCAGCCAGGGGCCGTTTCTGTATGTCAGATGTCTATCGCGTGATTATCACGTGCGGAATAACACAACTTTAAACGCACCGCTTTTTTCCTTTCCCATTTTTTTGCTCTTTTTTTCCTTCTTTTTCCCTCCTTTTTTTTTTCTTATTATTTTTTACTCCACCAGTAAGTTTACTTGAAACGTCTAAAGGATACAACATTTCTAAGCTGAGTAAAATTTATCAATTGAATAAAACAAAAATGTCTGATTCAAGATCCTCCAATTCGCCTGATCACAAAAGGCCGACTTCCTCGCACATTGTCATTTCTCCCCCACCAAAGGAGCATAAGCAGCGCAGACTATCCATTTCCAGTCAGAGAAGTGATGAACAATCTTCTCCTGTCACTCAAATTTCTCCTTCTTCAATCAGAAATTGGCAAGATGTTCCCATGTCCGATTTAGTTCAAAGAGAAAATCTTGTTGCTGTAGAAGGCGATCTCCCTGTTCAACAGGCTTTTGAAATCCTTGCTGAAAAGCAATTCACCTCTCTCCCCATTAAATATAAAGCTGAAGATACATTTATTTCAGATACATTTGATTATGCTGATCTGGTATCTTATTTGTTGTTAGTATTGGGAAAAATTCAACCTTCTGATACATCCGAAGAAACAATGGAATACGTTGCAAAGGCTAGATCTGGTCAACCCGTTCCAGTCAAATTCGCTTCTCAACTGGGCGTTAAGAACTCCTTTATCAATCTTAAATCAACTCAAACCATCTCTGACGCTGTTGAAATCCTTGGTAATGGTGTTCACCGTGTTGCCGTTACAGACCCCGAAAATGACCAAATTGTTACCGGTGTTTTGTCACAACGTCGTTTAGTTAGATTCCTATGGGAAAATGCAAGGAGTTTCAAGTCTCTTGAACCTATTTTCTCAAAGACTCTTGATGAACTTGGAATTGGTTCCAAATCTGTTATTACTGTAAACGGTGATAAACTTGTTATTGATGCACTCCAAATTATGAATGACCAAAAAGTTTCATCATTGGCCGTTACTGATTCTCAAAACAATCTTCTTGGTAATATTTCTTGTGTTGATGCTAGATTATTAACTAAGTCCTCTCAAAAATCTTTGCTGAACTCTACTTGTAAGAGTTTTCTCAGTCTTATCCTAACTACCCGTGGTCTTGAAGATGGTAAAGATTCTTATCCTGTTTTCCATGTTACATCCAAAACTTCTCTGGCTCGTGTTATTGCTAAACTAGTTGCAACTAAAGCTCATCGTCTTTGGATTGTGCAATCACCTCATTCAGGAGATTCATCACTTGTGCGGAATAATTCTGCAGGCCAATTAATCGGCGTTGTTTCTTTAACAGATGTGTTATATACATTGGCAAAATATGCTGGTAAGAGTGATTTACATCCTCATAATGCTCGTCGTGAAAGAAGAAGATCATCGTCAGCAAGTGTTCAAAGCCTGGATAAGTTTAGACGAAGTGTATCAATGGAGAGACCAGTTCGATGATTTATTACGTTTATTTTTTCTTTTTCTTGCTATCTTCTATGATAATAATTGTGATTGTTATAGGGCTTAATTTTTCTATATCTTTATTTGGTACGTTTTTTTTCTTCTACCATATATTTTCTAACTAAAGTACCTGTATAAAATTGATTTCTCATATAATTTGGAAAACGCCAAAAAAATAATATAATGTTATTACAACGATGCAATTTTTCTGTTTGAAATAACCAAGTACTGGGATTGGATAATTCGGGTATTGGGTTAAGGGTAAAATGTGGAGAAGTAGTTTCGGCCAATCTCATACAAATACAATCCGTTTTACTACAGTATGATATTGAGTATATATGTATGTACACATTTTCAGTTTTTACACATATATCAGAAACAATTATTCAATTAAACTGAAAATTGAGACCACTTTTTCTGTACATATTGTAGTAATAATATTTTATTTTTGCATCAAGTATTATGTATTTTCACTGTAGAGGGTTATTTTCCTTAATAGTGGTGCTGCATATGTTGGTAAGTGATGTCAACTATGTCTAAATAAATAAATACGTATATTAGTATGTATATCCATACATATGTAAATACCTACTTAGGCAGATAGCTAGAAACAAATCTATTTTATCAAAATATGGTTTGTTACAGAACTAGGGACATCGAAATTAAGTCTGTTTTTTTTAACAGTAGGAAATAGGTCGGTGGGAAAAGAAAAATCAAGGTAGAACATTAATGTTAAAAACAGGTAAGTGGTTCCTACATGACTTAAGAATGTTCAAGAAATCTACCGTTTATATGTTGTGTATTTAAAAGAGGTTAAAAAACGGTTTTGAAATGAGGAGAGAGGTGGGCATAACTAATAATGCTTACTTAGGATATGTAAAGTACTACATAATACAGCATAAATAGAATATTAATATAAGGGTATGTAAATATATACCTAGTTAGGTACCTACCTACCTATCTGCTAGAATTTTGAAAGAATACTTAAAATCCTGGAGCATTTTAATTATGAAATATAATAAACAATAACTAACCTTGCATATACTATCAGTATGTATATATTTTGTATTTAACAAAAATAAAATATCAAGTACAGCAACCATAAAATATATATATATATATATAGGTAGACATTTATATTGAGTAAATCCAGCATAGACTTTTGTTCCAATTCAAAAACTAACATCTAAGACAAGTTTAAGAGACCCAATTCCAAGTAATAGGAATAACCCCTTCTTCCTCGGTTCCCAATTGGTTAAAAGCGGCGGGAGAAAAATCCAAGTTATACTTTGGACAACCAACGCATCTGTCAACAACAGTAACAGTAACAGACTTGCCATTTCTAGTAGCTTGAATTTGGTGACCACAGTAAGGCATTGACGTAGTTTCACTTGAGGGATTGAGTTCATCATAAAGTAATTCCGAAAGAGCAACAATATAGTCATCAACAGTGTTAGAAATACCACAAGCACCAAGATCGGGTTGATAAAATGTACCCTCACCATCAAAATCTCCGGTAATTAGGGAAGTGTCATTGGAAGAAGAAGATTCTACTGAACTGTCAGTTTCTTCTTCATCAGCAATAGCATAAGTAGATGTGGCTTGGTCATTATCGTCATAAGAACTAGAAGCACTACCACCGTATGAAACTGAATTAGTGTCATCATCGGAAGAGGAATCATCCTCACCATTGTTCCAACTAAACATATTACCAAGAAACTCGGGTCTATGATGATGGCGACTCGCGGCCAAAATAGTGGTAGTAAAAGTAAAAATAATGAGAGAATTGAATTTCATTTTTCTAGAAGAGAAGATAGACAATGGAGAATTGTTTAATAAAAGAAAGAATAATAATAAGTGTGATCCCTATATGAAAGGTAAATAAAAAAAGAATGAATGATTGAGATGGCTTATATTAAAAACCAAAATTAATCGAGGATTTATAGGTTAATTTATATTGAATCTGAAATCAGAACGATTAACGAGAAACATTTTTTTGCTACTTTCTTTTCTATATTATTTTATGTTTTTAACTTACAAAAAATCCAATTGTATATTGAATTTGTTTATAGTTTTCTTTTTTTTTTAGAATATATATATATATTTTTATTTTTATTTATTTATTTATTTATTTTATTTTTTTTTTTTTTGAATAATAGTTTTAAGTTTCTTAAACCAGGATTTTAATCATTAGAAAATTTATATACATAGGTATGTATGTATATATGAATTTAATGAAGTATATTTTAGCTAAGACAGTTCCAAAGTATATTGTACAATAAGATTCCTTCCTATCGTGATTAAATAAAAACAATGAATGTTGAATGCAAATACTACGTAATGAGATCAAGCTCTACGTCATGCTAAATTTTCCATTAAAATGGAATTCTATTTCATCATCAAAAACCAAATAAATAAAACAAATATTTGAAATGATTATTTCAATATTTAAAAATCATGAGCTCATAAATTTTGATATCGCTTCTATCCTTAATAAAGTGAGAACCATGGAATATTTGTACTTCCTACATAGAGAGATAAATATGTACCTACCTTTATTCCTACCTAGATAGGGGCTTGCAATGACTTAGATTTGGCATCAAATGACTTAATAAATCCCAAAAGCAGAAAGAAGTTCTCTCATTTTGGAATGACACAAACGGCTTCACAAGATGAAACAAATCTATTCGAAACAAGAAAATAAAGAAAAAAAAATCGTTTAACAATCAAAGCAATTTCTTTTTTTTGTCGATAACATTACGCTATTGTACCTGACATATTTAGTGGGTCAAGTAAAATACTTGCATATGAGGGTAAAAACGTACCTGTTTTAATTTTTTTTATTAAAATGAATTAATTGATGTCACTTACAAAGGAGGTGAATCAGGATTGTTTCATATTTATTCTTATTACTAGGAATGTATATATGCATAAAAGTGTCGCTTCCTTAATTCAGGTTTCTGTTGCCTAGTACATATATGTATAAAATAAACTGTTCTTAATCATCAATAGGTACTGTACGTTTCAAACTTTGGAATGTACCAGTAAATAAAACTAGGTAGAGATGTATGCACATGTGTGTACATCTGGACCAACATTCCTTGATTGTCATACCCTGCAGATATTTTGTGATGGTGATACATTCAATATCAGTTCTCTGTTATCACAATGTTGAAAATGATATGAAAAATAATTTGTTTTCCTCGTCTAATGAATTGATTAATACAAATGTCCCAGAAATATGCCCACACCTCAGAAATACTTATTGTAAACCAATTTGGAATAATACCCCTCCGAAAATTTATTCTTATTTTCTAATTAATGCACTAGTTACCATAAATACGTACTTATGTATGCGCATCTTTCTTTCCTTCTTCTTATACAAATTTTATTCATATATTTTCTTAAACTTACATAATGTTATGCATAGCTCAAATAAAGTAGGCTTACAAAAAACTGCAGTTACAGGCTTACCCCATCAATATCTCTTCAATCAGTCTCGCTCTATGATCACTTTTAGCAAACAAAGTTCCAATCAATGATACCAATTCCTGCTTCCCAAAATCGACCAATTTATACTCCCTATACATATCTCCAATCTCATTCAAATCAGTTCCTACCACTCTACCTAGATATTCCAACTTGACTTTGGATGGTGTATAATAACTTATATCTAAGGGTTCATTCACAGTTTTCAAATGAGCAGAACTTGCTCTTTTAGGTATCAAATTTTCCGGAATTGTTAGGAAAATTGAAACCATTTTAGCAAGTTCTTCTGATTCATCTGAAGATATTGAAGGCATTGATTCGATATCGGAAATCACTCGAGTACATAAAGATTCATACAATCCACCCACCACTTTGGTTCTTACATCTACCGAGGCGTATTCATAAAGTTCTCCATCTAACTCATTAAATAAATTAAGGATTTTTTCAATCACATCTTGAAATTCGAAATTTTTGATGATGCAGTCTGAAAATCCATTTGATTGTGTTAAAATAAAATCCATCTTGTTTTGCCAACTTTGGAAAACAGTAGAAAAAGAGGTTGATGCAGGTGAAAGACCAAGAAGTGATAGGAGAAGTGTAAAGTCATTATAAAATATAATAGCAGGTATATTGGCATATGAAATCGATGCAAAAGCTCTATAAAGAGTCAGAAAACATTGAATAGATTCATCGGATGTAGCTTGAAATGAACTGATGATCCTAAAAACTTCAGATGGAAACGACGTAATCGAACAAAATAAATCCTCATCTAAAGTAGATCCTTCAACTGATGAAGTTTTTTCAATTTTATCTGCATTTATTTTCTGCGATTCAGAAGCATCTGCTTGATCATCTTCACCCCAGCCCCAGTCATCATTGCGCAAATCCACATCATCTTCACTCTGTTCCGCTGGATCATCTGACAAATCTAATTGGTCGTCATCCATGTTCCATGCATCCCCACCATCACTATCTTCTTCATTAAAATCCAATTGATCGGGTACTGTGTTTTTTGGCTTCTGTTGTATAACAGCTGGTTGTCGACAAACCCCTTTTTCATCGAGGAATTTAATTCTTTTGAATTTATTTGAACCTGAAAGGAGAACTTTCCTAATTTTATCCATTGTTTCAAGCTTAGCACGTTTCGTCCATTCATCATCAACAATTGCTATCCACATAGATAATTCACTACTTATAATCCATCCCCACTCTGATAATTTCGATTCCAGGACCTCAAGTCCTACTAAATGATCCTTGTAAGACTCTAAATCACCCTTTTCCAGTGGAAGAGTACGTGATAATGATTCGGTAGTTAGCGTGTTCAAAATAAAGCTTGAAAATCGATTGTGAATCAAAGTATACAAATTTGACACTGATGATAAGTTTGTATGAAGAAAATCAAATATAACAGTAAGATTGTCCAAAAGTAAATCCAATGTAATAGCCCCAGGTGCAATATCTCCAGTGCTCTCTGTAGCTGAATGAAGCATAAGGGTGTTATTTTCAACGCAAATCTTGTCAACTTTGAATTTCAACGTGGGCAAGAACACATTACTATCGAGGAACTCCAAAAATGTTCCGATTTGAGGCTGTGGTGCCAATATCTTTTTACTTGCAGGCAAAATATCTAATTGCTTGTCAAGTCTCAAAACTGCGTCCACTAATGTTGTTAAATCAACATTTTCTTGTACAACAAAACCTATCTTATTAACACACCCGCTTTCCATGGATACAGATATTTTCCACACATCAAGAATAGCTTGATTTACACTATTCTCCTTCTCTTTTAAGTATTCCTTCAATAACCTTATAATCCATGGTAATGACGCATGTTTATCCCATTTCTCTGTAACAAATGTATCGAGACCATGCTCGATCTGTGCGATAGACGTTAAGCAGGAGTCATATTCACCTAACTCATACAAAACATCTACTTCCCTCAAACCTTCTTTTAACACCCATAATTTACCTAGAACCATCTGTATTTCCCCATTTTTTTGAACTGTGTTTATTAATTCTTGTTCCTCTTTCGTCGGGGCATCATTACGATGGTCTTGTTCTGCGAGATTTTGAAGTTTTTCAAGTAATAAATCAATTGAATCAGCAAATTCAAACTCTATATCTTGAATGGTATATTCAAGAAAATCGGATGAAAATGTATCATCATCAGACGGATCGAATTGATATGAGGGAGACAAGAGGGTTTCAGTCATCCTATGATTGACCTCGAAGGAAGTTTCTAGGGATTGAGGCTAGGAACAAAATGTATTTCAAGATTAATTTGACACGTGATAAGTGAAAAATATTACATACCTAAAGTATAAGTCCGTGGAAGACCTTGAAACCGCGAAGTATAAAGCACCTAATCAGGTTGTACTTTGTATATCCAACCGATGCTATTGAATTAAAGGAAATACGCCTAGAGTGATGCGGAAATCACTAAGAATTTCGAAATGCGCTCCGAAGAATGCTCAAGAGAGGTCCAGTTCTCCCTCGAGAATACCTAATTATGTACACCATAGCGATCTACAAACGGCTGAGCAGAGATTAGAAGCTTATCCAAGACCAGAGAGCGATGAGAAAAATGGATCGTAAGACTCAGATTCCGACATCGAATTTGCCAATTTCCCATAAATTAATTACTAAAGAAAATATAGGGAAAGGCATACAAACTAATTAATATATTTAAGACGAAAAGATGGTTGCAGTCTTATAGTGGCTACGGCCAACATGGGGTATGCACGCTTATATATATTAATAATGGTCCAGTTTTATATAGTTTACAATAGTCCATGATGAAAATGGATGATTGATCAAGTCTCTTCCATTGATGCAAAAGCTGATTATAGGAACGTCATGGTGACTACAAGTATGAAGGGTTATAATATCGGCGAATAAATTTGTTATGTAATCAGTTTTATAAGAATGTACCATATAATTGATGAAATTGAATAAAAAAATTAATATTTTTTTCTAAAGAGGAAGATGAGGATGGTGGACATTGGAGGAAATTAGTACACTGTAGCTCTATCAATTTATGGCTCTATCATAATATTTTATGGATACATGCATTACACAAATTAATCAGTACCTTCGACATCAATAAGGTCGTTGGTCTTGCCAGGAACAACTTTTGCAAATTCATCATGAAGCCATACATTTCCAGAGGCAGGTTGAGGAACTTTAAGACCATATTGGAATGGGATATGTTCTACTCTATGAACAATATTAAGATTTTTTCTAAGAACAATTTGGAAACATGTAGCACTACCTTGACGAGAGACGATAACGGAAGAAGCCAAAAAGTACTCCCAGATTCTAAACCATCTAATACCATAAGTGGCCAAAACCTTTTCTTTATTGGCCATCCAATTTCTGTACCAAGCATAAAGGGTAGCTGAGTAATGGACACCAACAGTTTCAACAGAAGCAATTTCGAAACCTGCTCCTTCAAGCTTATCAGTAACCCAACCAAGAGGTGTAGAAGCATCAGCACCAGGGAAAATGTACTTGTTCATGAATAGACCCCAAATCAAATCTTCATATTGCCATGACTTTCTCAAACCCGAATATTGCAAGAAAATTAATCCTTCGTCATCAAGCATATCATAGAGTTGTCTTAAGAAACTTCCAAAATTACGGATACCAACATGTTCACACATTTCCAAACTTGCAATCTTATTGTACTTTCCTTCAGGAACGGGGGTATCACGGTAATCAGTACAAACAATTCTACTCTGAGATTCTGGAACACCGTCCTTGCGCAAGTTGTTGTTACCCCATTTAGTTTGGTTACGTCCAAGAGTAACGCCAGTAACATGAGCGCCATATTGAGTAGAAGCAAATCGGGCAAGTGTACCCCAACCACAACCTAGATCGAGCATTCGATCACCCTTTTGAAGATTAATCTTCTCACAAACAACTCGAAGCTTATTATCTTGCAATTCTTCAAGAGATTCAGCACGGTTAATATCACTAATAATTCCTGAAGTATAAATCATTCTAGGACCCAAGAAGAAACTGTAGAAATCATCACCACGATCGTAGTGATCACGGACTTGTTCTTCATCTTGAGAACGGGAGTGCATAATCACTTCAGGAATCATGCCTAAGAGAAAGTATTTAAAAAGAGAAGCAGTGAATCTAAAATTCGCCCAGTCGTATCTATCTTCCAAGACATCCAAACAGTCACCCTTAATATCAACTTTACCATCAAAGTAAAGCTCATAAAATGTCTCCATAGGGATTTTGTTATCACCAGAATACTTGGCGGCCAATTCAGGTTCCTTGAACTCCAAGTAATGTTCAATTCCACGATTGGGAAGCTTAACCTTGTCCGAAATATTAGGGGAGTAAGTAGATGCGATAGTCCAGAAAGCTAGAAGAATAGGGAAGAACCAAAGAATGACAAAGAAAATATAAGTATAAAATCCTCCACCAAGCTTGTATTTGAAGTAAAAAGGAATTCCAAGTAAAAGGGAGATTAAAAGACCGTTAGAGAAGTGGCGTGAGGAAGGTCCGTCGACTAAGTAAGTACCATTTTTAATTGAAGGTAACTATGGAAGGAAAAAGTGGTTAACATTAAAATGGTCATTTTTGGGAACAGTATCAATGAGTTAGGACTACAACTAATTGAGACTGAATCGCAATCCAGCTGACGATGATTATCTAGGAGTATCAATAATAGGAACTTACATCAGTCGTGCGAACACCTGTTTTCGTTGAAGCAGGAGGAGCCTCAGGAGCAGGAGGGGTTTTGATGAACTCAATCTTGTCAGCCATTGTGATGAAATCTGTGTAGTTATCACAGAGTTAAAAAGAGCGTGGATGTGGTAGTGAAAAGAATGAAAAAAGAATTGGAAAGGAAGAAAAAAGGCAACGTATACAGAAGTGAAAACATCTAGCCAAAAGAAACTTTGTGATGGGGGCCCACATTGGAAATATTTTTTATCTTTTTCATTTAACTTGACATATTCAATAAATAGGTCAACTATATGTCCTTTACGTATTCACCAAACCATCCAGGGTACTACTTCAAGTATCATAACACCCAGGGGCTAATATTCTTTACTAATGGACATCCTATCAAAGTTGAATACAGAATGTCAGTATTTTCAAAAATTTCTACAAACGTTAGACTTTCTACAATAAGAAATAAATAAATCTTGTTACTTAAGTTAATAACTTTTACACGTGATGTATATCTTGTTTTATAAATCGTACATGAATTAATGTAGCTGAAAAAAAATATAGCTCTTCTCACAATAAATCAACACTTGTTGTTATAAAGAAGTTATTAACAGTCATATAATTCTAAAAAAGTTGCTGTATTAAATGAAACTTATTACTATTTGCCAATATCTTAAAGGAAGTATATATTTTCCATTTTTTAATTTTTATCTTCATCAATTGAAGCCATCACCACTTTTCCATATTTTTGTAACGTCATGGATACCTACCAATGTATGTAGGGATATTGAAGAGGAAAAAATAAATTCACACAAGAAAACGAACCAAATATTTTAGTACTTTTAGTTTACAAACATACTAGAGACAAAAATTATGATGGTAATAAAATCGTAAATTAAGCAAACCGATAATCATTAATGCGGAAAAGATATTGACATTTTGTTATAAATATTTTGGTATAATTTTGTACAATTTACTTCTTCTTCTTTGACTTTTTATTTATAGATGTAAACCTTCTGGATGAAATTCGTATCAATGATGAAGGAAGATTGCCATTTGCCTCGTCAAACTCTTCCTTAGATTCAGGATGATTGGCCGAATTGATTGGTTCTTCGTTATGATGTCTAAATATATTGTTTCTTTTCCTTGGAATCTGAGGATTTGCACTGATTAAACTAGTATTGGGAATAAAAAATGAATTTGTTTTATTTTGAAAAATTCTACCAGTATCTAGAGTAGAATTCCGTTCCAACATAGGCAAGCGATCCTCCGACGTTCCTTGAAATGAGTTAAAGGCTTGCTGCTCAGATTTATCCATAGAAAAGTCCAAGTTTTCGAGGGCATCATTAAGAGATCTACTGAGAAATCCAAACTGAAAGCTATTATGTCCCACTAATAACTTAGTAAGACCAACTAATTCTTCCTCATACTCGATAACCTCCTCGATTGCACTACTAGTTGCGCTCCATCCCATGTATCTCTTAAGAAGCATTTTATGACGTTTAGAATTCGGATTGGACTGGCCTTGTGAATAATAATTCTCTTCATCATCGTCTGAAGAATCGAAATCAGGCCTTTCATCTCCTAAAAGGACAGCTCGGACTTGGTTAATAAGTCTTAGATGAGCTATCCTGGCACTCGGCATGAACTGTGGTAAAGAATTTCTTGTTTGTATAGCTTCTTCCACAGCTCGTAACAAACACGCCATACTTGCATATACATCTCTTCTGTAAGTAACTACAAAAGGACGAAGATCCTTTAAAATAGCTGAACCATACTGTTGTCGCATAAACTTGATGGTATCAAAACGGTCCAAAATTTGACCCATCACAAAAAACATTTCCCTATATATAATCTCAATTTGTTTAAAAGATCCTTTTAACCGGGGTTCTTGTCTTGTTACATTCAAATAATTTTCCGACATTGAAAGTGTATTTCTTGCTTTCTTCACATGATCTGCAAACTTCTTATCTGAATTCAAGATTACTCTTGTATCATTGTCAGACGCTTCTAATCCTAAAGCCAACTGATTTTGAACCTTTTGTGTGTACCTTAGGGATTCAACAAATTCTTCGATCAATAATGATCTGGCCTTCTTGGGAAATATCGCAGCTTGAACAATTACCGTAACAATACCTCCAATCAGAAGAGCTACAACTCTCTTGATAAAACTATCCAATATAGATGAAAACGGTCCAGGACTTGTGATAGACAAAGGAACCAGAACTGAACTGACAATTGCAAATGCTCCTGATTTTGCATAAGGTGAAACCAACATCACATAGTAAAACAAAGGCATCCCAGCAGCAAATATTACTGCCATTACATACCCATTTGCGCCCATATCGCCGCCTGAATACAGCGCCAACCCCCATGCTGACCCAATAACTAGCATCACAGCTCGGGCAATTAAATTGTATACTGTCGCACCCACAGATGTTTCAATAGCCATCATAGCAATGAATCCTACCCAAGACCCATTAATACTAAGATACCAGGAGCGCATACTAACCGAGTAAACTGGAAATGATAGTATCATCAATAGGAAAACTGTCTGAAATGATGCTTTCCAATGTTCCTCATATCTCCCTAATATATCCAATAAGTTTGCAGCAGATGTTCGTAATGATAACAATAAGCGTGAAAACCTAGAATCATTCTTATGGTGAGTGTATTGTTTCATTTTTGTTTCGTTATTTTCATCATCATCATCATCATCATCATCACCTTCTTCTTCTTCTTCAACAAGAGATTTTCCTTCTGCGATGCTTGCTGTCATTCCATCAGCTGGCTCATTAAATCCTGACAATAAAAACTTTTTAAGCTGTCCTTTTGTATATAATAGAGAAAGCCATAATTTTTTCCCTCGCCAACCCTTAATTTCTCTTTTAAGGCGAATTTCTAAAATTTGAGATGTATGCTCTAGCAGACTCATCATAATCACTGCTGTTTCTCTGAAGTTCAACAAAAACGAGGATAACAAGAAATATTCATCTCTAGGTAATATATATAAATCTTCATTTCCAGGTGATATATCACTTAACGCTTTCCTGACAATTACGTCAAACAAATGTATGGCGTTAGCCAAATCTTTTAATTGATCTTCCAAACTTTGGGATGCAACAATATCAGGTTCAATTGAATGCTTTTCAGTTGGATCAATATCATTATCTTTTTCTAATAAATCAAAAGCATCAGAGATAGAAAAGTAAGGCATATGACTGCTGGAAACGTCGTATGCTTTTGCAAGAGTGTGGTTCACCACTGTCAATGTATCCAACATAACAAGTAGTAAGGTAAGAATTGGAGCTCTAACCGTTTCTAAAAACGTCAAAAGAATTTTTTTATCTGCAAAAGCAGCTTCTTTCTGGGGCTTTACACTGTTAACTAAACCTTTTCGTATTTCCTCTAATGTTTCTGCGGGTTTAGGCTTTTCAGTTCTTTCGTTTTCAAATGACGAATTCTCCTCCTCCTCTTCTTCTTCCTCTCTTACCATTGACGTGAATACTGCGTATTTATTTTCACATGCAACAATTAAAGCACTTTCTGTTACACTCATCTTCTTCAGCGCAGTCATAATAGGTTTCAGTTCTCTTGGAGACATATATGCATAAGATATTTCAAATGTACACTCGGTCATAACAGTTTGACATTGATTGAGTACACTCCGGACTTTTTTTTTCATCATTATCAGATCCTTCAAATCGCAACTTAGTCTTGATGTAATTTTCTTATCAGCATTTGTAACATACTTTGTTGCATCAAAAAGACAGAGTTGAATCTCATGAAGAGCTGATGTCACAGTAGATCCAATGTAAGTTGAACCAAATTCGGGAAATACAGTAACATTTACAAGTAAACTTATTCCCATTGTAATCAAAAAGGGAATACTATAATTATAATTAAGTTCTGCAAGCGTTAAAGGAGTCTTTGACATAAAACTGAAATGTACAACTAAGAAGAAGATAAAGCACATGGGGAACATTCTAGCTGATAAAGATCTGACGTATCCTACGAAAGCCAACATGATCACTTCGTAGACAATGATAAGACCTAAAGCTTTTTGTTCATCGCCGGTATGTAAGTACACTAAATTACTAGTGTAATGAGCAAACGTTGCGTAAGGCAGTGCCATAGCCAATCCAGCTAAACTGAAGGTAAACGCCTGGATCATAGCACCCATTCTTCTTCCTGGATGCATACTAGCTGTAAGAAGAGGACATAAATACGCTGATGGCCCAAGTACATTATTGACTTGGTTGATTAATACGAGCGAAAAGCATATTGTCGAGGCTAGAGAAGCTTTGAACACCCGTTTCGCTTGGGTGCTTGAAAGTCCAAATGGAAAAATCACTTTTTTTAGAAACTTCAATGGAGTCTGAATTGTGAAATGCTCTTTGATCATTATAAACACATAACATCAAAATTAAACATGCTGCAATTGGAACGTGCACAAAGATCCTAATGAATACCTATATTAAAGGGACTGATGATTTTCTTAATTGTTTGGAATTGAAATAAACTCGAGAAAGTATTTTGGCGTTTTGGTTGGGATCAAAAGCCGTGCAAGAGTAACGCTTCTGTAAATATAAATCATTTCCTTACCCTCCTTTTCAGTATTTTTTTGTACACATATATATCTGTCCAAAGCGTTCAATTGGGGATGAACCTAATGACAGATTAGTTCCGTCGTTTAGAAGAGTTCCTGAAAGATTGCGTAAAGGCAAGATCTTACAAGTCCCGAATCTAACTGGTCATTTCTCTGGTCTTCGAATAGGAGCTGAAATATGGAAGAGGGTGTGGAAAGCTCTTTTTTTTACTGTCTCATGAAGAGGTCCGTGCATCGGCTACCTTAAGGCAATTCTTCCATGGATCTCTACAAAGCTACAATGATCTCTCCGCCCTTCCAAATGCCCCTAATGTACGTCCAGGTCGTAAAGAGAAGAATTTTTCTCTCCGTGATGCCGGCACTGGAGACATAACCCATCTAATATACCAATGTTCCAGAATGTTACGATTGTGGCATAGGTTCTACTGTAAATAGGGAGAGAGTCCTGAGAATTCATATTTATCTCAAGGTCAAAGGGTCTAATAGCCAAGTCAAAAACCGTCGGCAGATATATCTACATGATAGTGATTATGAAGAAAGCTTCCAGATTCGGGAGAGATCAAGATCCCTCAAAGAACAGTGGCTTAGCTACGAATATTGCTAAACAAATATCTAAAGGTGGTTACTTTATGAAATGGGAACCAGGATAAGTTTTACAAGCTAAGCTCAATATGAGTTAACCCAAATGATTTTACGTATATATAAAACCAAATATTTTTCGGATTTCCTGGCATACAAAAGATTTAGACTTTAAATCATTACTTATATAGCAAAATAAAGCTAACCAAATATATATATGAGTGAACTTTTAATTAAAGCCGAAAGCATGATAAAATGTTCATATGTAGAAATAGAAACCTTGGAACCTGTAGAGATACTCATATTTAAATGAAATTTTGGATTTTACCATGGAGATAGGTACCTAGGTATGTAGGTACCTGCACTGGTCCTGTGTAATTGGCATTTTCATTTCTACTAATTTATGTAACATATATTAAGCTAAAATTGACATATTTCTGTTGGATAGATTTAATTATAAATACGTTTTTAAAAGTAGTTTATTGATGATGCTAATCAAACTCTTAGACATATTCCGGACTGTTCTTGGTTGCAGTTAACCCGTATAAAGCACTTCCAATCTACGATGCTAAAACTATTCAGTCATACAAAAACAGGCAATAATTGCTATTTAAAGTATAATTTTGGTTTATTTTAGTGTTAAACTCAGGACACTTTCAGTACAACGAAATGATGCTTGAGGAGAGGACGATATACAATTTTATGGGCACCGCAGGGTGAGGGAAATGTTGAACTAATTCTTCTCAAGGATTTAATACATACATGTGAGTAATAAAACTTCAAGACGAAATTTATTAAGAATTATAAATTGACCCTTAACTTAAACATTAAATATAAACGCTGTTGATAACCAAAGAAAACCTTATTTTTCATTTCTCTTAGCCCTTGGTGGAGTTTTCGGTCTCAACAGTTCAATTTCTTGGTCTACAGGTACTCGAGTACCCACATGTTTCATTTCCTCAACATAATTTGCAATATTGAAATTATCCATTAAACAATCGGGACTAATTATAACCCATCCTGGTCTTGGCCTAACTGGTAAATTTTTCATCGCCGTAGTACTGGGAATAATATGTAACCTTCTTGACATCAATGCAAAGTTTTCAATAATTTTGTAAATATTCTCCGGAATGACATTAGGACGATCAGTAGATGTTTCAAGAACTGTATCAGTATCAATGTTACAATTGATTAGTTCAGCATCTTCTGAGCGACGTAAAGTTCCTTTTAGTCCCATTAGACAGTGCCATGATGACTTCTCAACGAAATCATTTGGGTGTTGAGGAGGATAGAAGATCGAATCCTTGGACATAGTCAAGAATACAATATCTTCGCTACGTCTAAATCCCCAAGCCCCTAATGCTTGACGAGCAATATCTAGACCATGATTTGGAACCCAAATTAAAGCGATACTAGGCCTAGGTGTAAGTTGACCAATGGGTAAATTAACCAATGATTCCAATGTAGGAGTGTCATCAAAGCATCCCCCTACTAAGACCACGTCAAAGACAACTCCAGATTGTGCCCATTCCTGCAGTTTTGAAGGGATATTTTCAATGGGTGTAGCAGAACAATATGGGCGGCATGCATGTTCACGGGTGTGTTTCTCCTTCAGATCATGAAGTCTTTGTAACTTAGGATATCCAACTAGTGGATTCGAGGCATTTTGGATATGTGCTTGAGGTAATACACCAGTTCGAAGAAAATGATCGGAATAGTTGTTACCAAAGTTGGCAACTAGTTCCTCTGAATTATGTGATACCTGCGATGATTTGACGTAGTTAGGGTACATAGTTATTCACATAAAAATGAAGATAGGAAAGATAAAAGAAGAAGAAGAAAAAAAAAATATAAAATTCATTCACAGGTTACAGCAACAAAATATTTAGGAGTTTCACAAGATGATGTTGTGTATAATGTGTTCTGATGTTTCCTGTCCCATCACTCTTAAAAACTCCACGCGTAAATTATAGAAATTGATACAGATCAAGGACTTAAATGGTAAGCAACGTCTTTCTGAGTAATGATTAAAAAGAAGCTAAAGATATACGATAACAAAGCAATAATAATAAAATATCAATACACACACTATTGATTTTGTATTTTGTAATTCTAAAAATTTTACAATTTCTTGAGCTTAACTATCAGGATTCGCTTCGTCATAGTCAATATCAAATTCAGGCTCTTCTCTTACTACGTCTCCAGTATCATTGTTGTATTGCTTTAACGTTGGAGTTGAGAGTAGCTGTTCAAATGGTTTCTGATGTTGTCTGACATTCCACTTCAGTGTTCGAGAAACTGAATCAATGTATTCTGTAGGAGATGCAATGATAGTAGGGAAAGGGAACTGCGAAGCCTTAACCTGGACTGAGTAACCTGGATATAGTTGAGTTCTTTTTCTACCATCAAATGAAGCCCAAGCGGTCGACCTTGTTTTGGTTGGAAGATTGACACGTAAGATCATAGAGTCAGGTAGGAGCATTGGCCTGAAAGACAAAGTGTGTGGGCAAATTGGGGTAACAGACATAGCTGCAACCTCAGGATGAACGAGAGACCCACCTGCTGATAGAGAATAAGCAGTGGTACCAGTTGGCGTTGACAAAATCAAACCGTCCGCTTGAACAACTGTTAAAAGTGAATCATTACCATAAAGTTCCAGCATAGATACAAAAGGAGAGGGACCCCTGTCAATGACAATTTCGTTAAGAACATGTCTTGTGAACAATGGATTGCCCTTGTCATCAAAAACAGTACATGAAAATCGCATACGAAGGTTTACATTAATGCCAGTTTCAAAAATCCTCGAGAAATAATTTTTGTAGTATTCGAATTTGAAATTTGCTAAAAACCCTAGAGATCCTAAAGAGAAAGACATAACAGGAGGAACAATATTTTGAAACAAGCCACTGACATATAGAACTGTGCCATCACCACCCAAAGTAATCACAAGATCAAATTGTTCTGGGTTTGTGTTTGGCATATCAGGAGTCCAATATTTGAGCAACTTTCCAAAGTAGGGATGTTCTTTTAACAAACCAGCTGCATTAAACCGTTTTGAATTCTCAAGTTTGTGGTCCACATACACAGTTACTCCATTACTTGCCATAAGCCAGAAAGCCATGTCACGGGTGAGATAGATCAAGGAATTATCTCGAGCCTTAGTTACAATCATGACCGATCGGACATTTACCCGAATATTGGCCTGACCTAAACGTTTCGCTAGCTCCCTTACACCCGTGGCAGTTTTTACTAAACGAGAATGAGACAACGATACAATATTCTCCTGAGAAGATAACGCTTTGAGGACATGAGAAACATCAACAGGTTCTGAGTCATCAATTTTTTTCTGAACAAAACACGGAGTAGCAGAGCTCGAGGGCGGGGTCTCTATATCTTGCGGAAGAGATTTTGTACAGTCGGCATTTGGTGCAATCAAAGAAGTTTGTGAGTTGTTATTAGAAATGGTGAATGATACAGATGAATTTGCGGAGTACACGAGTGTTTGGGACGGGCATTCGGTGTAATTGTTATCTTGACCACAATTGGATCCGTTATTGGGTGTCCCGCACTGCGAAGACGATCTTCCAACTTTCGAATCTGTAAATGAAGACATTATATGTGTTATTGTAATTCAAAAAATGCATATAAAGAGTAATTATACATGAGGGAAAGACCTATGATCTGTTTTCAGAAAGATTTACTTGGAAATCAATAAAATTAATAATAAAACAGTGAAGTAGTAGCGAGAGAAGGGTGAAACGGTTCGAATAGAAATCGGAAAAATGAACAAAATAAAAAATCATCCTCAAATATTGCAAGTGCGAAGTTTTAAGTGCTAAGAAAAATCAGACCCCGTTTTTTATTTATTTTCATTTTTTTTACGCGTAGTTTCTGTACTAGTACCAATTCTGCATTTAATGCTCTACTTGATTAAAATCAATCCCACATTTTATTGTAACACTACAGTCTAATTGTTACAAAATTGAATAATCTAATAAATAAATAAATAAAAGTGTTTAATCCTTATCAGGCAGCATTGCCGATCAACTCAGGTAGGAAGACTTTGATATAAGTGGTGGCAAGACCTGCTAAGATGAAAAATACCACAGGAGAAGTGTCCAGGAATGACATCACATAAAAGGTGATCATTAGCGGTATCCAACAGGTGGCCATGGTTGCAGCCTCAGACACAGAAACTTGTAAATATCTACCATTCTCGGAATTCTCCAAATTTTGACCTTTTACTGAATTTTGACCATCTGGAGTGGAAAGTTTAAAAGGTTCCATGTTTTCTGAAAGTACAATCAAATTATCTCCGTTGTCACGTTTAGACTTCTTACCTTTCAACTTTCCAATAATCTTTTCCATTAGTTTTTTCTTCCATGACTTTCCCGTATTTTTGTCAATTTCTTCTGCATTTTCTTCCTCACCTTCTTCTTCCTCATGATCCGATTCATCATCGGTAGCGGAAGATGTATAAACAGGAGTTTTTAAGACTTTAGAAGGTGAGATTAAATCAACAGTTTTAGAACCCTTGAAATACTGAGTGGTACTTTCTTCGTAAGTTTCACTATCATAGAAGATACTAGAATCAATTCTCATCTTATTTTTGTCATCTGAAAGCTCTTCATCAGCAGTTAAGTCAGATTGGTCAAAATCCTCAACTGAATCCTGTATATTTTCGAGATCTTCAGCCAATTCACTGTCATCCTCATCTAAATTATCTACTGCATTGTCAGGAACTTCTTCGAATGATTCAGAGCTCTCAGGAATTTCATCTAAAGATTCAGAACTATCTAAATCAGTATCTAAGGATTCAGAATTATCAAGTTCGTCATCGAATAATTCAGAATTATCAACATCCTCATCGAACAATTCAGAACTATCAACATCTTCATTGGAAGAATCATAAGTATCACCGTCGTCATTAACAGACTCAGAACTATCAAATTCTTTCTTCAATGAGGAGTCAGAGGTATCGGTATTTTCACTAAGTGGTTTAGAAGTATCAACATCTTCATTAAATGGTTCTGAAGTGTCAACATCTTCATTTAATGGTTCAGAGGTATCAATATTTTCATCCGTCAATTCTGACATATCGCCATCATCACCCAATGATTCTGACTCATCGGAACTTTCATCAACAATCTTCAACTGTTCACTATCTTCGATTAAATCATCTTCGGTAGTTTCGTCAATAGAAGAAACATTTTCATTACTCTCAGAATCTGTTAGATCTTCCAGAGAAACTTCCTCTGAACTTTGATCTTCATCAGTAGTATTCTTAGAAGAATTAGACATGCTTTCAGATTGAGATGGTGGTAACATTTCTTCAATAGATTCATCATGAGAGTAGTTCATATCATCATCAGTTTCTGCATCGATACCTTCACCATCCTCGTCTTCATCATCATTCACCGAGTCAACTTTTTCAATTGGCTTTTCAACCATATCTTTATTTTCAGTGGGAATAGTTATATCTTCATTTTCTTGGTCACCATAAATGGGACCCACATTTTCAGAGGAATCGTACTGTGAATGATTTTCAAAAGATGTGATATTGCGATTTGGATGTTCTTCTATCTTTTTGATCTCTTCAACATTAGATTCAGTATCTTCAGAAATATCTTCAGCGTCAATTAAACTTTCAGAAACAGTGCTATTAGATATAGATTGAGGAATATTGAAATTTGGCGAGGGGCTTTGTTTACCATCTTCTGTAACCTCTTTTTCTAAACTATCATCATCAGTTGAAGTTTCAGGGGAATTAACAATTTCTTCAGTGATATCTTCATCAGGTTGATTGTTACCCTTCTTAACTTCACCAATTATCATAGTTTCTTCAGTTTTATCATTTTCTAAACTTTCAGAGTTATCAGATGAGAGGATAGATTCATTCATTTCAGAAGTAGGTGTTGCAATAGAAGAGGCTTCAGAACTTGACATAACTTCTTTGATGTCATTCAAGTCATCAATATTGTTGTCGACAGGAACATCGGTTATTTCTTCATTTCTCAAGAAGTCTGTGTTTGTAGCTTCTGTCATGCTCAATATTTCCCAAGTTTCATCTTCTGCAGTTGTTGAATCTTCAGCAGGTATCATACCATCAATGGAACCTTCTTCAATTTTTTCGTTATCCGGACTATTTTCAAAAAAAGGATCATTTAAGGTAGGGAAACTTTCTTCAACATGAGTAGAGCTAGCAGGGGAGTCTTCATACTTGGGTTCAAATGTCAAGCTATCCTCAGATATAACATTGGGTATTTCACCTTCAATGTCAATATAATCTTCTTGCTCTTCATTAGAAAAATCATCTTGCATCATATGTGCAACCTTTTGAGAACCATCAAAAGCGTAGCGTTCAGGACTATCAAAATATTGATTTGCTTCTTTTTCAAAGGATTTTACAAAAACTTCTTCACTGCTATTCATTCAGTTAGCTATTGATTGAAATTAGGCAAGTACGATATGAATGAATTCTTACTTTTCATCTTCTTCAAATATATCTGAAGAGTCAGAATCTTCATCATCAAATTGCCGTTTGGCGAGTTCTTTATTTCTTTGAAGGCCATCAGATATTTTGTTATTCCATAAGTAGTGAGGATGAATTCTTGGTCCAGTGCTTCTGCGGTGCAAAAGATTGGCATTTCCAGATTGACACTTCTCAAGAATAAATGCATCAATCAACAATGTATTTGCCTTGAGGTTATGTTAGCAAAGATTAGTGAAAGATAAAAATCAAAATAATCAAACTCCTACCAAGGTTGGGCATTGCACATAGCAGTGGTTGGCAACTTCACTAATTGAATCACATCTACAGTTGTCATCTTGATCGTTGCAAGACGCATGCATCTTGTAGGTATTGCCTAGACATTCTTTCATCTCTTCAGGTGACTTGCATCAATAGTTAGAAATATGTGAAATAGATATATCAAACAAATTGGTGTAAACATGTATACTTACGCAACCATTGTCAAGATCAGTTTCAGATTTTAGAATCTGCTGATTACCTGCCAGAGCAGCAGTAGCTATAAAGAGCCAAAAATGTTTGTTGAGTAACATGATTTTACTTCTATTTCCTTCTCTTGATGTGAATTCAAAAATATCAGAATGTTAAAATATTAAAAGTAAATAGTGGGAAATTATTACACGTTATATAAGAGGAGGAATCCCACTAAAAATTAGTGCACTGCACGTAAACAAAAACATTACATGATGAATGTAAGGTGAGTGGGGACACGCTAAACTTTCTGAATGGTATTCGGATGTTTTGCTCTTGTAATTACGAAAATCGGAACTCCCAAACAGGGAACTTGTCATTCATAAAGAAAACTGTGGCATAATGCTAGGAAGAAGAGAAAATGTACTTGACGTCTACTATTTATACAAACATACCTACCTACCTATGTATTGTTGTATATAATTTTCAAGCAAATTTTCATTCAGATATTTCTACATAGGTACCTACATATATGTACCTAGTCAAACTATAATTTATTGTGTAAAATAAAATAAAATAAAATAAAATAAAATAAAATAAAATAAAATAAAATAAAATAAAATAAAATAAAATAAAACCACTGCGCCATAGTACGTACTAGTAAAAGTTTAAAACTATGATAAACTTGTAAAATTAGATATTTCATAGTCTTCTTTTGATAAAACTAAATTTCTGGGATAGTTTAAATTTTTAATATGAATAAAAAATATACGTGCAATTATTTTAGGATCTTCAATAATGTGTCATTACAGATGTTAATAAAACTTATCTCCTGCTTAATTCATAAATTTATTTTTGGCTGTAACTCACATTTTAAAATATTTTAGTAAATTAACATACGCTTAATTGTTTGTCTCTCTTTTTTGCCTTCGAAGACTAGTGTCTTAACTGGCAGGAAGACAGTTTGAATAAACATCTGTTTATTTCGTGTAAGAACATACTCAACTATTTACCTACTTATATATGTGTGGTATGCAATTACTTTGCTATTTTTAATTGTAACTATTACTGATTTTTTTTTATTTTTTTTGAGAGTGTGTGAAAATGACTTTCATGGCAATGGTAGTCAATTTTATAATTTCGCATATTATCATGACTTCCTGTTCTTTTTAAAAGAAATTCATGACTCTATTAAATATTCAGTATTTTTTGTAATCTTCTTGGCCTATTTTGATTTCTCTTAAAAAAAAACCCCCGATTAATAGAATTCATTATTGTCTGGGCTTTTTCCACACAAGCAAATGTCAATATATTTTTTGTTCCAGATATTAAAGCCAGAAATATATTATTGTACACATATGACAAAAATAAGTTTGCTAACCGTTATCCAAGGTATTTTCAGTAAATATTAGGACTCAATTTAATATATCTGCTCATATTTATTTGGCAATTTTTACATACATCCATAGATAGACCTTTAATTCTAGACTGTTGCGATGATCGATTAGTGAGGTAAAGTTGGCAGCATAGGGAGCAAAGTTGTTAGTTCTCTAAAATCTCAAGACACGGTGCATTGAACACCCTTTCATAAATGTGAGTTTATCGTGCTGACCGTTCATGGAACAACCATTCTCGCGGCGGAACTTGGATCCCTCTATGGTGAAGACGGATCCGTGTTCTCTTCAGAGTCTCGGGTACTTGAAGAGTAGTTGAGTTCTCAGTCTCCCGTTTGCAACTGGTTCCCACATCTTTAGCAGCTTGAATATGTTCGCTTCGCTGTTCCAAGCTTCTTCTGTTATGTCCAAGGTTTGGATGTATTCAGAGACTTCCTAAGTAGGTAGGTATGTACATATGTAGATACTTACTGAATATTAAAATAGAGCTAAAGTTTGGTAATAAAGAGAATAATTCATGTGGCAACAACTTTTTCTATCATAATATAGAAAATGCAAGTACAAAAAATTTAAAAATGATTTTATTTGTTTAGGTTATAAGACTAATTTATTAACAGTAATTAAGAGTTTAGTTTATCTCTAATAGCGGTCAACATGTTATAGTAACTAGGTGACTCATGTGTTCTATCTTCAATAAACATGCTTGACGCCCATAATTTTAACGATGGATTACCAGTTTCTTTGATAAAGAAGATGAACGGCCATGTAATATTATCGTTTCTTTCTCTTAACTTTCCAATAATGTTTCTGATACGGATATTAAGTGGAGATTCGCTTTCCGGAAATTCGACCTTACCGTTAGGAATAGATTCCAATGGAAGATTGAACGCGTCCAGACATAGTTGAGGTACAACATCACGCCCAATCCAAATGAAAATAAACTGACCATCACTAATAAGATATAGTCCATGAGTAGCAAAACTTGAATAAGAAAGATTGATCTTAGGTGGAAGAACAATTTCACCTGTTTCTTCATTAGGCAACCCAGCTTCATCTGGCATGTCAAATAAACTAAAACAATCAGGATGAATATATTTGATAAGATATTTGATAGGTAACGTGCTCAATAGACAGAGAGAAGCAGATCTCATATCAAAAGGTACACGGGAGGACTTGCAAAGACCAATACTTTTCAAAAGACCATTAACTAAAAGAGGGAGCATGCGCAAATTCGCACAAATTTGAAGAGGAGATGAAGAACCAGTGTTAGTTTTGATCAAATCCTTCTTATATGTTTGTAAGATATCATGAAGTCGAGCTTGGAGATAATCACGAGATTCCTGAAGACCTTGTGTTAAAGCTTTTTCAACTGCCTTTTGAGATAAGTAAGAAATGATAGCTAATTGATCAGCCGAAGCAAAAATATCACTCAAGTTAGAACTAGTAGGGAGAGCAAATGTAATGGTTCTGATTCTTCGGTCTCCATGGCAACTAGTGTGTAAAACAGCTACTTGGAATGACACATATGCTTTCGTGATTTGCTCATCAATGCTTGCTTCTACAACATAGCTTTGATCTCTAGGAAATGATGGGAAAGCAGAAAGATCTGAAGATCTAGTAAAGAAGTTACCGTAGTAAGTATTAAGACTAATTTCACTGGATGCTCTGATTCTCATCACAGCTTCAAGTCCTATTTCCATAGACAAATGTTCACCAAGTTCATGAGCAAATTTAATCGCATCTTCAGCACGACTAGCAGACCATCCTGGATAGAAGTACGTTTGGCCAGCAGTATAACGAGGTAGATTACTTAACGATGCCACATCTTGATATTGATCAGAAAACAAAAACATGTCAACAGAGACTTGAGATTTATTACAATCGATGGCAAAGCTCTTGTAGAATGAATTTGCAGTTTGAAGAAGAGAGTTCTCTTTTGAAGTTCCAGCGAGTTTGCGATCACGAGGTTCAAGTTTTGCAATACCAACGTTGGGTAGAGAAGATGATAAACAAATAATCTTTCCTCCAATAATAGAAATAAGTTTGTAGGCAGCCGTTAAACCAGATCCCAAAGCACTCTTAGGATCAGTATTTTGGCCAAAAATTTCACCAATTTTGTTAAGAAGAGACTCAATAGATTTTCGTGCAGTGTTAATGTTTCCAAGAATTCCAGTTGGGGTAGGTAAGAACGGATCATCCAAATCGGATACAACATATATTGAAGGCTCGGAATCGTCGTTCTCAGGAAGAGTAAAGTAATGGATTTTAGAGTCGACAGCAACAAAGGCAACGCGGGTTTTCTTCGCATCATTCGGAAGTCTATCAAGAGATTCCAAAATAGTTCTAGCAGCGGTAGCTAACAATCCATTCTTAATCGAAGCAGAACTGACATCAAGAACAAAAACATAAGTAGGGGGTTGTGGATCGTGACTTTGATATTGTGAGGGCGCAAGGAAATCGATTACACTATAAGAAAGTTCGGACCTATTACTAAGAGGCAGAGCTACTCTCATGTTTTCGTCATAAAGCATCTTTTGAGGAATATCATTATTTAAACCACAAATATTGCACTTCCACGAGGAGTTTGTCATAGTGACAAGAGGATTGATATAAGCTCTGCACCGTCTACACCTACATACCAACGTATCCTGAGTTTTTGCAACGGGAACAGAAGAATCTAGAAGTGAAATAAAAGGTCTAATATTAATTGCAAATGGAAGCTTACTCTTTTTCAAGAGAGAGTTGGAAGTGGGGACGACATTCAGAGATGATCTGACGTAGTCCGGAGAAACAATTGCTTCGGAGTTTCCAAAGAGAGACAATCCAGGAGGCAGAACCACGGGTGGGGGAGGGAGAGATAAATCGCTAATTGGAGGAGGAATGGCTTCAAACAAATCGATAGTATACAATTGATTCATTGGAAGTGCACCATATCCATACGATTTAGCCCCTTGTTGAGGGGGTTGAGAGACCCCTCCAATATTCATTTGACCAAATCGAGCTGAAAGATCAGGTTGAGCTCCAAACGGATTGCCATTAGAAGCAGCAGGAGCTTGTGCAGCTGGAGTAAAAACTGTATTAGGGGAATCGTTTTCAGTAGAAGCATTGTAGTTAGGAGCACCGGGGTAACCACCAGAGTTGACAGGATGTTGTTGTTGTGCAGAAAAATCATATTGTTGCTGAGGATAGAGTCTCCTTTTACTATGATGAGTTGGTGCTGCTTGGGATGGAGCAGATTCTTGCCCTTGTTGGGGAACTGCAGGGTGCTGTTGCTGCTGATAATATCCCTCTTGATAACCACTATACTGCGACATTTCAATACTGATTTGAATTGATCCTTCAAGGTGAATCTAAATATTTTATTTCAATAACCAACCAATTGCGAACGAAGGAATGCAAAAAAGGAATCAGAGAAAGGTGAAATTGGGGGAGTCCGTAATAAGGCAAAGGGTTGTTCTGGTCCTGAAAAGATGGGATGGTAGAACTCGATGATTCAAAAGTCACTAAATTTCCTGGCAACATTTTGGACACGAATCCGTTCTGAAAAATACTGGACCCAAATTTACTTTCCAACGGAACGGCTGAACAATTTTTGATTGTAACTGTTCTATTTCATGTAATTTAGCTATTTCATCGTTTCATGATGTATCCAATTTGTATAATAATATAATTGATTTTATCCATTTTTGTATGTTTTTTGCTTAAGAAAATAATTATTAAATGTATAGGGTAGAGATCATTTGGAAAATCTTCAGAAAAATATCAGCATCTTGATTTGATGGGTGTGCTCAAATGCATGAAGCATGTAACTACACAATTAAATTTATCAAATGCGATTTTTATCAATTCACTGGTCATAATAAATTTTTTGTAGACACCTAGGTACCTAGATAGCTACATACATACATGTAGCTATCCTAATTATTCAATGAAGAACTCTACAAACCTCAATATCAATATTATATATCAGCAATGAAAACGGTACATGCTCTACATGGTTGGATTATTGTATTTCTGAAAATTGCAAATAATATATTTAACCAAAACGGGCCTATTGAAGTGAATACAAAATCTTAACAAACACAGAAATAATGAAACATACATATATAGCTTTATCTTACCATGTTGTTTATGTAATTTTAAGTAATTTTATGTTTCAAACTTTTGTGTGCTAGTAAATCCGAGAATTATATGTTTTTGTGTATCACAAATCTGTTATATCAAAACAACCAAAGGTGGCACTGAATTTTTGTTTCAACCTTAGATCATGAAATCATCTTAGGCTGCTTTCGGGGGTATCCTGACTTTTTAACATTTGGCATATAAGTTTTAGAAGGTTTCGGTCGTTTTTGAAAAAACTGTTTACGTTTTTCTTTCTCTTGTGCGTGTTTTATCTTTTTTGCTTCTCTCACTTTCTTGCCCGGTCTCTTTCTATTCCTTAACTTCCGATGATTTTTTTTAGCTTCTGCTATTAAGTCGTTGAAATTAATTATTCTCGGTTGTCGGCTAGAACCCCAGAATATAGGCGTAACTTGTGCTTGTTTAATAATTTCCTGTCCGTCTACAGCTGATCGTAAAAATTGCTCTTTTAATTCCGGACTCCCATTATAAAAATAATAACTATCGGGTCGGGTCATTTTCACGTATGCCACACCTTCATGAATAATGGGGGCTTCTTCTTCTTCAGATTTTGGTACCAGAATAACATTAGATTCAGCGGCATCAGTAGAGAAAAGATTAAAAGCAAAAGCTTGTTCACTAGTATTATCTAAAAGGCCGGAAACATTCTCTATTTGCTCAGATACAATCTCATTTTCAGAATCTTGTGTTTCAACTTTGACATCTTCGAAACAAAGATCAGGGACGTATGAACTAGTTATAATAGTTTCATCCGATTCGCTTTCACTTGCATACAAACCTTTTCGCGAAACTCTTTGAATAGTTAAAAATCTATGTCATTTCTTGTACAATTCTTTATCCTACTTACTTGAGAACATTCATTAAGAATTATTTCGAAGTTTTGAGTGTTTGGTTGTAAGTTTTTCTGGGGCAAGAAATGTCCCAAGAACGAAACTCGAAAAAATTCTTCTACAGTATTACTAGTTCCCATAGCCTAAGTCTTTTATTTTTATTCTATTTTAATCTGAGAGTTGTCTTACTAAATGTATATAGTCTAGATATGACAGGTTGGGATATAACATGGAAATGTGGGGGCCATGGGGAAAACGAGAAACCATATGTACCTTGGTTGTATCGATGTAGTAAGGATGTTAGCGCAGGGCGCTGTAATAGAATGTATGGGTTTTGGGTGGAAAATGTCGAAATACATGTGCTCCATGCCAAGTTCGAACCAGGAACTATAATTTGGCACACTCGCACAGGCCAGCAATTGGAAGTTGATACCTGTGCGTAATACCACTACACCATACAGGAGTATGTATCTCTCAATTCCAAAACGTCTCGAACCATACTTAGACCACACATATGCAAAGAAAAAACTCTAGACCCAATAAGGATATTTGTGATGCAATGAACTGTAGCTATACCAGATGAAAATGTGTTCATATAAAAAATAAGGATTTACGAAGATATTAAACAAATTTAATAATCTTCTAAATAATAATAGTAAAATAAAACATGAAAAGTAACTATAATAATTAATAATAATAATAATAATAATATTATTATTATTATTACTATAATAATTCAAAAGACAGGGAAAAATGTGACCTTGAAAGCCTGAATCAGACAAAATTTAACACAGTCTTCTTTTATAGAATGTTTTATCTTGTGACTATTTTATTTTTACTTTAGTATTCATTTTATATTTACTTATAAGATTTTATACAGGACTATAAACAGAATGATTATTATTATTGAGTAAGGTTTGCAATCAATGGGAAAATGGCAAGCCACACATGGAAACACAGCGCATTTTATAGATACAGAAACTGTATACTTGTAGCTATACTATGCTGCATGTTGTAATTAGGTAATAACGGGCATTCATAAATCAATAATATCAACAATTCATAGCAAAATAAGACCGTGAGGAGTAGAAGTACCGAGGAACAAAGAATTATTAAAAGACAACAATATGAAAGCACTACTATATATCATACCAATCTCAAATTTGCAACTTCGTTTTTCAATAATTATCAAACTATAACAAGGAAAATAACTTTGTAGCCAGCTGCAATTTCAATGACCAGATATCTGAATAAAAAAAGTATCGTTGCTTGAAACAATTTTGCAAGAGTATGCACATATGTATCTACCTAGGTAGGTAAGTACTTAGAGACCACAGATAATTTAACCGATTGAATAATTCCTTATCATTACAAGTAAAAAAGTAGTATTTGAATGTTATGAAAAATAAGCAAACACAGAAAAAAAGAAAAAAAATTAAAATAAATATAAAATACATACAAAAATATTATTACGATCGAAATTATCATCATTAAACAGTCTTATAGGTGTATCTAAACGTTAATAAAAAAAAATATTTTACGAGTTCAAATATTCCTAATTTCATAGATCCAAAAGGAAAGTACTAACCATTGCTCAAATTTCTTTGGCCCCATATATCGGGGCATCCCTCTGAATTCAGTCGTCCTAGTATTCCAGCAGCAAGAAGATAATCAAAACCTAATTCTAGTGCATAAGAAAACATTTTCCACTTAGCCACGTCATTTGTATTATTTCATTTTATTGTCGTAATATAGTTGCTTATCAAAATCACTCTTGTCGTATATTTTTCAAAATTGTATTTGGGAAAGATTTTACGGAATGATCTTTTCTAATCATACCTACCAAGATAGCAGGGTCCAGTGCGAATGCCGGTTGTCGTCAAGGCGATAAAAGAAGAGCGGATGTTTACTAGTGAACATATGGATGGTCTTATTCAATCAGATTAAATTGTTATTATAAATGTACAATTGACAAAAAAAATAAACTAAATAAAATAAAAGAAGAAAATGTTTGGTGGCACAGCAAATTTTTATTTAATTTTACACATGTAACAGTAGTATTTTTTTTTTCCTCGCAGCAACTGTTATGTGATTCCCCAATATGAACTAGGGTAATACAATTTTATCATATTATCATCTGTAACTAGAGAACATAAAAGTGTATGTTTCCAGCACATTATTTCAATATTAAAATTGTTAAAATTGTATTCCTACCTATGTATGTACCTTGACCAAAGTGACAAACAATGTGTTGTTTCCTACTTTATTGCCAATGCTTTAAGTTAAAATTCGGTTATTACTCTCCGTACTGATGAGGTTTTTCTGATGACCTTTAGATTGAATTTAGAAGTGTTATTAATCAACAATTTCATTTATTTTTAGCAAATCTACCTACCTAGGTACCTAGATATATATGTAGTAGTAACCAACCAATTTCCAGCTATTTATTTATATAAATTTCTTGTGTATTAGATGAAAAGTCTTAAAGCTAGAAGCCTGCGTGGTGACAATATGGGTTTTGTCGGTAGATACCGATAAAATTTCTACCACTCGCTCACATGACCCTTATTACATCTTTAACGCTTAAATTTTCATGTTTCTCTTTCTAAAATCAAAAAAATATTATATACCCAATCAATGCTATCGAATTAAAATAAATAAATAAAAATTAATTAGAATAAATTTTGAATTATATGAGATCGAATAACAATAATAATATAATAAAAAAAGAAGAACAATTAAGTATATATGAATAGGGCCAAACAATAAAAAATAACATGACGAAGTAATTAGACAAAGTGACTCTTTCATGATTATATAATCTAGAAATTTTTAAGTTTCGCATAAATCGAAGAATTTCAAGCATCTTTTTTTCCTTTCCATTTACCATCGTCTATTGACTTAAAGACAATGTTCCCATTAGTTCCTTTTACTACATTACAAAATATCCTCCAAGCTGAAGATATTGCTGCTCCCATTGGTCAGCTTATTATTATTGCAGAAAATAATCTCAAGGATATTGCTGCTCACGTCAAAGCCAACTTCAGATTGGTGGAATATTACGTTGATGTCACTTCGCAGGAAACTGATTTAGATGCCTTCATTAAGTTATTTGACTCGGGTGTTTTGAAGTTGATTGTAACTGCTACACAAAGCACTAATTTGCTAGATGCCGGCGTTCCTGGGTCAAGATTGATTACTTCTGGTGCTCTGGATGTTACAGAAAATTCTGGGTTACTTGTATCCAGTTCAAAAAACGTTTCAGATCTCTCTGATATTGCTAAGAAATTAGGAAAAACTATTCTTTCTTCAGGTGGTGCTCAACATCTTCTAGTCAAATTTGAGGACGAATCTAGTGTTGTCATTGAAGATCTCGTGGCCGTTGTTAAAATAGGCGCTTACCCTGTTATCTCAGCACAAAGATTAACCCGAGAGCACAAAGATCTTCCCGAAGGGAAATTACCCATTGCCCCTGTTTTGAGTGCCGCTCTAGTAACTGATAGACCTGATGGCCTTTATACTTCTCTTGTTGTGGACATTCACGAAATTGCTCTTGGTCTCGTTTATTCTTCCGACGAAAGCATTGCTGAAGCTATCAGAACTCTTACTGGCGTTTACCAATCGAGGAAGCATGGTCTTTGGTACAAAGGAGCCACTTCTGGTGCCGTTCAAGTTCTTAGAAAAATTGAAATTGATTGCGATAGCGACTGTATCAAATTTATTGTGGAACAGCGCAACCCTGGTTTCTGCCACAATAACACTCCATCTTGTTTTGGTGTTTACAAGGGTATTCAATCCTTGGAACAGACTTTAATTTCTCGACTTGAAACTGCTCCAGTCGGATCATACACAAAGAGACTTTTTAGTGATGAAAAATTGTTGACCGCTAAAATTTTAGAAGAGGCTGAAGAACTAGCTGATGCTAAAACTAAAGATGAAGTTGCTTGGGAAGCTGCTGATTTGCTATACTTTGCAATGACTAAAGTTGTCAAGGAAGGTGTTAGTTGGGCGGACGTTCAACGCAATCTTGATTCTAAGTCTTACAAGATTTCTCGTCGTAAGGGTGATGCTAAGCCTAAGTACGTAGAGATGGTTAATAATAAGCAAGATTCACCTGCAAAGGACTCTGCATCAAGTACCAAACCTGAGATTCCTTCTGGACAAATCAGAATGAATAGGATTAATGCTACTGACGCTACAGCTGATGAAATTCTTAAGGTCCTTACAAGACCTGTCCAAAAAACTGCAGATATCATGAAACTTGTTAATCCTATTGTTACTAAGGTTAGAGATGAGGGTGATAAAGCACTTCTGGAGCTCACTGAAAAATTTGATAAGGCTCAACTCAAATCACCAATTCTCAAGGCACCTTTCCCAGTTGAGCTTATGAATCTTTCTGATGATGTTAAAAGTGCAATCGATCTTTCAATTGATAATGTTCTTAAGTTCCACGAAGCACAAATTGATCGTAAAGGTCTGGAGATTGAAACTGTTCCTGGAGTCAAATGCTCAAGATTTTCTCGTCCCATCAAATCAGTTGGTCTTTACATTCCGGGTGGCACTGCTGTTCTTCCTTCAACTGCTCTTATGTTGGGTGTCCCTGCTAAGGCAGCTGGATGTGAAAATATTATTTTTGCCTCTCCTCCTCGTAAAGATGGTACATTAACTCCTGAAGTTGTTTACGTAGCACATAAAGTTGGAGCTAAAGCTATTGTTCTTGCAGGTGGTGCACAAGCAGTTGCTGCCATGGCATATGGTACCGAATCTGTGCCCAAGGTTGACAAAATTATGGGCCCTGGTAATCAATTTGTTACTGCCGCTAAGATGTATGTTCAAAATGATACAAATGCCCTCGTTAGTATTGATATGCCAGCAGGACCTTCAGAAGTGTTAGTTGTGGCGGATAGTACGGCTAAGCCAGCATTTGTGGCCAGTGACTTACTTTCACAGGCTGAACATGGTGTAGATTCGCAGGTTATTTTACTTGCAGTTGATTTGAAACCTGAAGAACTTGAGGCAATCGATGTTGAAATTGAGAAACAAGCACTTGCATTACCTCGTGTTGATATTGTGAGAGGAAGTATTGCTCATTCTACAATTCTTTCTGTGGAAACAATTGAACAAGCTATCGATCTTAGTAACCAATATGCACCTGAACATTTGATTCTACAGGTTAAAGATGCATCTTCACTTCTCCCTAGAATTGATCATGCAGGTAGTGTGTTTGTGGGTCCTTGGAGTCCTGAATCTTGTGGTGACTACTCAAGTGGTACTAACCATACTTTACCTACTTATGGTTTTGCTAGGATGTACAGTGGTGTGAATTCACAAACATTCATGAAACATATCACTGCACAAGAATTAAGTGAAGAAGGATTAAAAACAATCGGACAAGCTGTTATGACTCTTGCTGGTGTAGAAGGTTTGGATGGGCACAAAAATGCTGTCAAGGTTAGATTGGCACATCTCCAGCAATAAATAAAAAAGAAAATAACAAGAATTGCATACGCTCTTGCTTTATTAGATGCTCCTGATTATTAATTAATAAATGTATTAATAAATATGGAACTTTTATGTAATTTAGATCATATATCATAGATTATACTACTATATGAGCTAAGGTTAAAAATGCCCAGGTCTGTCAACTTTGGAAGATTATAATTTTACCAAAACTACATTATGTACATACATAAATACTTGATCCCTAAATTTTACACAATACTAATAATAATACTAATAATAATACTAATAATAATACTAATAATAATACTAATAATACTAATAATACTAATAATACTAATAATACTAATAATACTAATAATACTAATAATACTAATAATACTAATAATACTAATAATACTAATAATACTAATAATATTAATAATACTAATAATATTAATAATACTAATAATACTAATAATACTAATAATACTAATAATACTAATAATACTAATAATACTAATAATACTAATAATACTAATAATACTAATAATACTAATAATACTAATAATACTAATAATACTAATAATACTAATAATACTAATAATACTAATAATACTAATCATTCTGCTAATAGTCCTAAAACGGGCTCATAACTGTGACTCCACTCAATTGTGCGCGAACGGCTACCGACCAGATCACAGAGGTCTGAGGGTCATAGAAAAATTTAGAATAAATCTTAGATAAAATTAAAGATATATATAGTATTTGCCTCAGAGGACGAGCGGTATAGCAAGGCGACTCCGAGATTTCGAAGGACCGGCGTGTAGCTCCCCAACTTTGTCGACCAAGACTGACACTAGTAATATGTAATAAGGAAAAAAATTACAATAGTTAATTGAATAGCAAGAAAAATAAATTACAAAAAATATATATAGTGTATTCATTACACATTGCTAAATATCACCATGATCCATTTAAAGTTCTTCAAGTCAACGCAATGGTTGGTTCATCCCACAAGAATTCCAGTAAATCACCACTTGATGAAGACTCTTTTTCATGATATGAAGCGTCATGTAATGGAGCATTGTGAATAATGTGATGATGGCTATGACTACGTTTAGTAGTATGTTCGTCTTCAAAATTAAAGAAAAGCTCATCCCCAACTAAACCTGGTCTTACAAAATCAAACAAATCAATAGGCTTATCTTGCAACGCAGAAGTATTGGGGTTAATGGCATTCGCACTGCTAGAACTGTTAGACATGGTTGAATTCGTAGTCGGAGCAGGTGTTGAAATTGAAGCAGTTGGAGTCTTGACTGGTGTTGCTGCTGAACTTGGAGAAATTGATGACGCATTAGCCAGTGAATTCAAAAATAAAAGATCATTAATAGCTGACTCTCTTAATGATTCATTTGATTGAGCATGTGATAATGCAGGTCCTACTGAAGAACAAGTAGAAGGTGCAGGTGATGGTGTGGGAAGTGAAATAGGAACAGGATGCTTCTTTACAGAATTCCTTCGTTGATTAGAAGATTTCTTTTCCTCAGAGGAAAGACTATTCTTTCGCCCGGTACCTCTTCCATTAGATTTTGGACTAGCTCCACTCAAAAGAGTGTCACAGATTTCTTCAAATCTATGGAACGACTCGGGAGTGAGTGATCCAGGACGCCTCACCTGTAAATCAGCATAAAGATGAGTGATTGAAGATTGGATAGTCTTTCGAACATCCATAAGTAACGCACCTCCTTTAGAATAGTCTATCGCACCATACATGACAAGGGCAGAAAAGAAAACGTTCATTCTTGCAGGATTCATTGGAATTGTAGGAATGACAGCACGATGCTTAAGGTAGTTATGGATTTGAATAAGCAATTTAGCTGATTGCATAACTGCAACACATGAAGCAGATCCACGCGTACCAGAATTGACCGACGATAATGCAGGGAGATGAATAAGAATGCGAGCATAATGATAGAACATCAAAAGGAGAGGTGATTTCTGATGAACAGGAGAAAGAGTAGCAGTAGGTTGACCATTTGCAAATTCAAATTTAAGGTCCGCTGGAAGTTCCCTTCTCCAGGATTCTAGCTCGTCTTCCAACTTAACAATACTTTTGTATGTGGTCTTCTCAGTATTTCCACATGAATAAATCTTATTAAGAAGAGAAGCTAGAAATTTGGAGAAATGCATAACACTTAAAGGACAACTCATTTCGGTCATTTTATTTAATTGAGGAAGATTTGAAACACCATCGGACCTTAACAAATCATCATTAATATTGGAAGGTAACGCACATTCAACTTCATTATCATTAATAAGTCTTGGTGCGCCTAATTGAGCAGAGGCAAAACAATCAAGTGAATATGTAACCCAAAATAAGCGCCTTCTCATTTCTTGATCATAGAATGACAGCCGATCCCCATTATGAAGTTTCAGAGCTTTATGACATCTATGGAATCCAAGTCTTTGAGTCATACTAACAGCAAGCATTCTATAGTGCCATACATCATCCTTGTTGCCAGTATGAAGAGAGTAAAGAAGGGCCAGTACTAATGCTTGAATAGTAGCCAAACTCGGTTTCGATTGCAGTTGAGGAGTAAACGCTTTCTTCCACTCTTGTTCAAGTTTCTGACTCTCAGCCATAGCTTGAGCTGATTTATCTTTTGTTGCGATAGAACCTAAGGAAATGACAAGTAGAACTACCACCATGAATGTTTCCTTACCTTTAAAGACATCATAATTATTCGTGACTTCTGAAGCAGAGAGCAAACTCATCAATTGCTGATATTGTAATAAAAACTCATTTTCTTCGATTATAGGATAGACTGAGTTCCATTCATGGATAAAGTTAGTGGTATATCGGTCGGAAGTAAGACGACTTGGAATGTTTACTGGTGGATTGTTATTGACGGATAGAAGTGGTGAATTAATTGAAGCTGGAGTAGGGAAAGCATCAGGCGAAGAAGGAGATTGATTGGGAGGAGAGTACTGACAAGGTTGATCAAGATGAGAAAACAATGACGAAATGATTGGAGTAACCGTTTTGTATTTCAGCTTTAATTTGTCCAAAAAGGCCTCAATAAATACACCGCCAGCCGATGAACCTTCATAAATACCAGTTTCCGAGAGAGTATTAATTTGGTGAACCACATATGGGTCTTCTTCTCCGGCAGGTGTTGGAGCAGAATCGGAAGAAGGAGGCGACACAGGAGCGATTTGTTGAATTTGCGGTTTTTGAGCTTTTGAAGGAGAAGAAAGGCTATTGACAGATTCGACTTTAGAAAGTAATTCCATTTGTTCATCCTTAATGTCAAGGAGGTTGAGTAACTTATTCTTTTCTGTTTCAAGTTGGCGCACACGATCTTCTAAAGACTCTGTATATCCCCTAGGGAAAGCTCTTCGAGACAATTTGTCGGAAGTTTTACATTCGAATCCAACTGCAGCGCATTGTGAACAGTGAGGACGCTTTCCATCGCAACGAATCTAAGGATAGAAGTTAGTATATAGGAAAAAAGGTAAAAAGTAATGGAATATGATTGGATATCACAAACTTTTTTAGAACGACATCTATCACAGGCTTGAGCGATACGATCTGTTTGACTACCAGGAGTCTTAATAACTTTGCTGCACCTAAGGAAGGTTAGTTGCTAATATGAAATAATTATTAGACAGCAAGACATACCAAGCTTGAGCTCCGTCGGGCATATTCAATTCGATATATAAAGATTACTATTGGTTGTTGCTTGTTGAAAGATGCAAAAGTGAATATGATGAAGGATATGCTGAAGAATGTAACGAATAATGAACAAAACAAATAAATAAAGAGAGAAAGAAAAAAATACAAACAAGGGGGTCAATTAAAAACCGAGAAAAACTGGGGGAGCCAAAACGTATTTAAAATGTTGAAATGTTCGAAATGTTAACATTTCTTTCTCTGGAAAATCATATAAAAAGAAATATGCAAAACTTTAATTTGAATTTTTGTTTCTTGTCGGAATTTTTGTTGTTTTCAAAAAAAAGTTTGGGGGTCTTTTTCAAGTTCAGCATATTAACATTGTTTTCTATCTAAGACAACTGTCTATTGGACAGGTTAATTGTCTACTTTTTTTCCTTTCCTTCCCTTTTCAAATTAATAGTACAGATGTAGTAAGAGAAATATGTGTTCTAGGAAAATCCCGGTGCCAATACTATGTACGCACTAATATTAAAGGCTGAGTGTAATTTTCCAAACGTCACAGGTGATGGGGACAAAATTTCTTGTCTCCTTACCCCAAATTTAAATTATGTAAGAACTTATGTTATTATAGTCTGGGGTAAAGAAGACAAAAAACTCAAAAGGTGGCATAAAAGCTGGTGCATATAATAAAGAATTTATGTCGTTAGTCTGGTGCAGTGGGTGACTTTAAAAAATGCCTAATTAAAGCAACTTCCTTTGCTCCGGAGTTCTAAAGTAGAAATTAGACCAGTTTATGGAATCTGGGACCAATCAAAATATATGCAATTTGTGTTATACAGATTTATGTCTTTCAGTGGCTGAACTTACAACAAAAATTAATACTTTCTTTCAACAAGAACAAAATCTTCAAATATTTAGTATGTACATACGTATAAATACCACTACATGTATGTATGTAGAGCTCTACTATATTCAAGATCATGATGCTGTTGTAAAAGAATAAACGAGACTTTGTTCCATTGGTACGCTTGATTCGATTTAAAATTTAAAACGAATATCAAATTGATCTTTTGACCTTCATTTTGTGGGTTATCATTTGACGATTGTGATCATTTGACCACTATGCAACTGTTTCTCAGATTCATTACATACACACGTCGGCATGTTCTTAGTCAGCCATTATCATAGCGAAAGTTTTCTCCCAACAAATTCTGCAATCATATAAAAATCAGCGCTGCGCATGAAAACAGATACGACTACTATGTAACAGTGTACATACTACATATGTTTTTTTATTCCATTTCATCGATTGAATATACACTTATAAAACTGAAAGCATAAGACCCAATATTATAACTCTTCATAATCGTAGTCACCGTCGCGTTCTTATCATCAACTTTTGTATCATTGGAAGAGACTTGATTGATAATCCATTTTCATCACTGACGATTGTAAACTATATAAAACTGGAACATTGCTAATATAAGCATGCATACGCCATGTTGGATGTACCCACTATAATATTGAAATCATCTTTTCGTCTTAAAATGATTAATTGGTTTGTATGCCTTTCCCTATACTTTTTCCTTCAGTAATTAATTGGAAATTGGTAACCTTGATGTCGGAATCTGAGTCTTGCGATCCATCTTCCTTATTGCTCTCTGGTCTTGGATAAACTTCCAATATCTACTCAGCCGTTTGTAGATCCTTATGGTGTAGTTACACCCAATTTGTCTACGACCTCTTGAGTATCCCTTTGTCTATTTAGCGATAATTTCTTTATGTCCCTTACAACAATGTCATTCATTTCATACTTTACAGTTCTCTGCTCTGTATCTCGTTCAATTTTCTTGATGTACTCCCGCAGAACCTCTAATTATTCACCATTGCCGGCAATCTCGTTCCTTAAGTCTAACCTAGTACTTTTTTCTTCTGTTGAGGTCTTTTCTTTTTCCTTATTGAATGTGTCGATAGCCAAGTTGTATTCACGTATGACGTTGCTTAACTTAATACTAGCATCTTTCATCCCTACCTTTAGTTGATGGGGTTTAATTTTTCTTCATTTTTTGTGCTTCTTCAATATATCCCTGATTCACGATGCCATTTTTCTTTACCTTCTTGCTTAACTCTCTGATGGTCATTGTTTGCTTTTCCATTTTGAAGTGCATTCCCGCATCCGAATACTGCAGTGATAATTCCATTAACTTGAAAAAAGTATCAATGCGCGAGTTCCTACATTCGTTTGTTGCTTCATTTTCAGACATTAATAGTCGAAATTTCTTAAATTTCTTAGTCGATTCGATTTCGTTTTTAGTCAACGCGGCGTAGTAGGCGTTGGCCATTTGCAACATTTGGTGGTTGGAGTAGGCCATTTGCTCAATCTTCATTTCATTTTGGGCTTGTTTTTCTCTGGTGCGATTGATGTTCTTCGTGACTTCGTTGAACCCATCCCTAACTTGGCTCTTAATAACTTCAACATGCCTTTGACCAATACGTCGATTCTTTCTACGAATTCATCCATACCTTGAGGTACTTTACTACGGTGTCGAATATTTCCTCGACCGTTGTTCCACATCTAGTTACGTACAAATGCATCATCCATCATTGGGTCATATTGAATATCTTTAGTCGGCAGCTCCGACACTCTCGCAGCCATGTCCACGTTACATGGCATCAATGCTCACCAAGCGTCAGGCATATCCGAGTCACTTACTTCTTGCCTTAGTAACAATACTTTGACTATCACTTCTTCCAAGGTCCGGCTCTTGCGTGATACAGTTTCTTGTGTTTGACTCGCTCATCATTTTATACGTTCTATTTACTATTTATGTAGTACATACATTCATATACCTATCATTACTTAAAATTACTTAAACAACATAGCAAAATAAAGCTAACAAAAAAACAAAAAAAAAATACTACTTAGAATTACATAAACAACATAGCAAAAGAAAGCTAAAAAATGTACAATTTATGTATTTATCAACTGATGGTTGTTTTCTGGGGTAATTTATGTCATTGTCTTAACCTATATTTTTGTCAGATCCCGGGTCACCACCTTCATCGTCATACATATAACTACTCAAAATTACATAAACAACATGGCAAAATAAAGCTAAAAAAATGTACAATTTATGTATTTATCAACTGATGGTTGTTTTCTGGGGTAATTTATGTCATCGTCTTAACCTATATTTTTGTCAGATCCCAGGTCGCCACCCTCATTATCATCACCGCTGCTGCTATTACTGCTGCTTCTTTTTTTTTTTAAAAAGAAAGCAGGCAGGTTTGAAGGAGATGTTGATTTGTGTTCCACTCGGGATCTTAAATTATCGTGTATCTCTACGTTAAAGTGAAATAAAAGTACCATGTATATACTAGGGTGATTTCCACAGTATCGAGATTTGTGCTAAATTCTATCACCACTTAAATGAATTAGAAATATTAAAATTTGACGCACCAATCTTGACTCTCAATTATTCTTCAGTTTCAATCTTGATTGGTTTGGCTGCCACAGCAGTTCAAAACTGGTCACTTATCATGGTACGTAGCCCTTATCCAAATCAAGTATAGGCTCCTTTGTTTACCCCAGAAAGTTTTACATAATGATTTTTTAAACCTATATAGGTTTAGCTTAAACCTCTTAAAAATACTAAATTGAATCTTTTAGGATGGCATATGATAGGACACAACATCAGATCCCAGGCCCCTTGTAATCCTATTTATTTTCTACAAGTAGTGTGCAAACTAAATGTTACGTCTCCAAGGAACGGAAATAGGATTAAAGAGTGAAACGAGAAATTCAAATCAGCTCCTAGATATCGAAAATAAAAGTTACAAGTGAAGAGTTTTCCTATGGGTAGGGTAATGTCGAGCTTGGTTATTACGAAGCGTTCAAGATTAAGAACTTGCATTAATTTGTAGGTAGTATTTATATGTAGCTACTCTAGATATGACAGTTCGGGATATATGGAAACATGGCGGAGCCATGGGGATAACCAGAAACCAGATGTACCGTGGTAGATATATATGATCAGGGCGCCGTCATAGGATATAGCATGGATCTTGGATAGAAAATGCCGAAGTAAATGTGGTCTATGCCAAGTTGGAGCAAGGATTTTGCACACCCGGACATGCCGGCAATGAGAAGTTGAAACCTGTGCGTGATACCTCTGCACCATACAGCAGGGTACATACTACTATGTACTAGTATGTATATGGTATGCGTTTTCAAATTTTATTTTTGGCAATTTTCAAAAATGGTCTTTTTGGAAGTCAACTGTGAAAAATTTTAATTTGTTTGTCATCCACTTGTCATTTCCAGATGACGCCTTAAATGGGGAACCACTTTATTTCTTAATTATGAAACATGTTATTAAACATAATGTACTCTTTATTCTAGAACAAATCATGATTATACTATATGTACATACATATATACATATTATGTACTATATACCAATCAGGCTCTGTATACATAGTACATAGGCTATTTGTAAAATTATAAAACTGCATATATTTCATTTGAAGAATAGTGCAATAAAATGGACGATTGCTTTCAGATCAAGAAGATGAACGAGGATGGTGGTGGATGACATGATGACGGGAGAAAGAAGGGTGCAGATTCCACAGGGGTCTGTTATATCACCGTTCTTATTCTTACTTTACACTACTTCGCTGTACGACGTGATTAAACATGAAGGACTGCATGTTGCCGATTCGTAGATATAACAGTATATACTAGCGGAAAGATGGAAAGCAATACGAGAAAAATGAACACGATGCTTTTGAAAATCATAGACTGGGCTTCAAGTATGAAGACGGAGATCGAGTTGGCTGATAAGCTATGATTCATTCATTTCCGAAGATGAGAAATGAAGACGAATGGAAAAAAGAAATTCGGAAGATAGAGTGTCAACTGGTTATTCCGATGATTCCAGGGTGAGAAGGCTCGAGTCGGCTGAAGAGGTGAAACTGTTGGGTATAAGGCTTGATAGGAAACTAACGTTTAAGAAACATGTTGCTCAGATAGAAAAGAAGATGGCGAAGGCAATTGATACTATTTGGCGACTTGGTGGCATATTTAAGCAGAACAGCAATAAGGGCTTTGTACACAGGTTGTGTTATATCGATCTGTGAACATGGTACTGACGTATGGAGAAGCGAACATGACAATCAGCTAAGAAAATTGGATTCGATTCAAAATTTAGCTTTGAGAAGGATTATGGGTGCGAATGTCAGCACTAAAAAGGAAATTCTGAAAATGGAAAGTTCAACACCCAATGTGAAGCTGAAATTGGATATTTTTTTTTTTGGTTAGCTTTATTTTGCTATGTTGTTTATGTAATTTCTAAGTAATGGTTTAAAGTCTAAAGCTTTTGTGTGCTATGAAATCCGAAGGTTATGTGGTTTTATATATGATAAAAATCTTTTGAATTGGCATGTATTGACCTTGGCTTATAAGACTTATCCTGGTTCCCATTTTTTGAAGTAATCGCCTTTAGATATTTGTTTGGCAATATTCATGGCTAATCCACTGTTCTTTGAGAGGTCTTGGTCCCTCCCGAATCTGGAGGCTTTTTCCATAGTCATTATCATGTAGATGTATCTGCCAATGACTTTTGACTTGGCTACCATATCCTCTGGTTGGGAGATGAATATAGATCGTATGAATTCCTCAGGGTTATCTCCCGATGTGCAGTAGAATCTACACCACAAAAGTAACATTCTCGAGCATTGGTATATAAGATAAGTTAAGTCTCCAGTTCCGGTACCACAGTGAGAACAATTCTTCTCTTTGTGACCTGGACATTAGGTATTAAAAATGAAGTTATTGAGAATTTTATACTGGACAATAATAATAATAATAAGTCATATTCAATTCCTATATAAAAAAAACAAAATAAGTTTGAATATGTCTCCACAAAATTATAAAAGAAGAAAAAAAAAAGAACCTAACACATCTAGAATGCCCAGGTTCGACGCTGCTGGTCATAGTAACAACAACTCTGGTCCTGATGATGGTACTAAACGTGGCTTAGAAGGGATAGATTGGTTGAAAAGTATGTCAGAACTAGTAGGGTAACCATGGATTAAAGGCGATAAAGTGATTTAGGACATTTGAGGAAGATAGAGAAAGAAGAGAGATTGTGAAAACCGTGGAAAAAAAATTACTTTGATGAGTTGGAAGCTGATATGAAAGATGAGTATGAAGAGTTTTTAAAGACTGACAAAGCAATGTGGTATAAGTAAGTAACGGGTAAGGATTGCAAGTTTGAAGTTACTGAAACTTATAAAGAAATATGATAGAAACACATTTAGCAGAATTGTGCAATTTAAGTGTGATTGCGGTAAGTTTACCGACTACCATAGGAAACGACAAGTTCCTATGGAAGACTACAAATGCCAATGAGGACAAGATAAAAGAGCAAAGCATGTGATGACAGAATGTGTATTATATGAAAACTATAGGTCGATCTTACGAAGAAGATCTGAAAGTTTGAAGGCATATGAGCTACCTACACACCAGAAGGGATTGAAGAAGTTTGCAAATTTATCCAAAAAATGAAATAAACAATGAAAAATTTAAGAGAACAACATATGAATAAATAGATGACAAGGCGAAGGGGTCACAATAATGATGGATATTACAGCCAACATGGCGTACATGATTTAAAAGAAAGGTGGCTACAGCCTAATAAGAATAAAAAACCATCTGTAGTTTTAGAGGGGCTATCGAGATTACATCGCTCTCTAGTCTTGGATAAGCTTCCAATCTCTGCTCAGTCGTTTGTAGATCGTCATGGTGTACATAATTAGGTCTTTTCGAGAGAAAACTGGACCTCTTTTGTACATTCTTCAAAGCGTATTTCAAAATCGTTAGTGATTTTCACATCACTCTAGATGTTTTATCTTTCGTGGTTTCAAGATCTCCCTTACTTCCAAACTGGACGAGGATGTAAACATCTTTGTTATATAATCAGTTTGTACTTTGTCTTCCCAATCGATGCTATTGAATTAATATATATATACCAGACTTAATTTAAGAGATAAAAGCGTAGCTCTTTTAGTAAAATTTAATTGATAGATAAAGGATAATTAAATAGTTAAAAAGTAAAATAAAAATAATGTGGTACAGATTTTTGAATTATTATGCATATTTTATAAAAAAAATAATTTCTACGAAACTTGATGTCAAACTTAACCTTAATAAGTGAGAAACCATTAATATGGTAGTCTAGTTTTTGTTAGTTATATTGGCTCTCCTTTCTAGATGCCGAATCTTAGCGATCATTGGTTTGTAGTGTTTTTTCTTTGAAAAGATTTTCTCTAGATCGGAAGGTAATAAATTTCTCTATTAAGATGGACATGTTTCCTCATTACACTTTAACTCGTTTTACTACTAGGTTTTGATAAATTTAGTCCCATCAAAACTGTAGTAATTCAAGCGCCCAAGGGCAATTGGGACCCTGAAAGTCTGGATTAGGCAAATGTTAATATGGTGTACTTTTAATACGATACTTTGTCATAGTATTTATGTTATATATTACCAGTTTACTTACAATATATTTTGTAGATCTTTAATTATCTTTATTATTACTGTCAACTCCCAGAGATATGTAGTAGAAAAAGACAAGGTAAGAAGACTGTAGCATTTTTACAATTGACCTAGTATTTATCGTAGGATTCAAAATTGAAGTTTTGGTCTATTGTTACCAGTCATTCACAATCAAAATTTGTTCAAAGGTTTATATTTAATTACTTGTAATTTTAATTATCATTTTTAAGAGTTAGTTTAGAACATGGAACAAATGGTAACTTGTTTTAGATGTGAAAAAAAAATTATTATAAAATATTTTCTTTGACTTCAATTAGCTACATCTATATTTCTAGGTAGATAGTGAACAACTTCTATTATCAGTGTAAGTCGTCCTCCGTTATTTTTTTTTTCAGATCATTTTATGTTCCAACATTGATGACTACTAAATTAAACTAGAAGGACCAATAATCAAAAAATATATATTTCTATTATTGTTCTTCAGTTAAATCCTGTTAAGAATGAAGAAATAACATCAATCTTAACTTCACTAATGATATCGAAGGATACATAGGAAAATGTTTGAATTTATTAAATAAAAATTTTGGATGAATATTTATTTGTCGATTTCTGGTTAAGGTTAACAATATTATTTTGACGAGTAGCATAAATATTCATGTTACCACATTTAGACAAAAATTCATTTTTTCTGCTGTGGCAATATGGGTTTTATTAGCTTGAATCTTCTACATTTGTGGTGGAACTGGTGAAATATCGGATTTTACTCGTGTTGCATAAATACTCAGATTGTACTTCTTTATTGTCAATACTCTGTTTCTTATGTTAACCCAACATTTATAATAGTCGTAGTATTAGAATACACATATGCATTTAAAAAATTTTCAATATTACAACGTACAATTTTTTTTAAATCCAAGAATCGATTGGGTGATAAATAAATATGTATAAACTGATTATATAACAAAAAGTTTTACATACTTTCCTTTGTATTTAACATTTTCTCACCATCGCAGAATTTAACTACATCGAACTTCAAAAATTTATTACGATAGCTTCGCTAAAGCACAGACAGTTTGTTATTTTTATTAGAACCACACTTCATGTACGCCATGTTAGAGGTAGTATCCGTTCACGTTGTGACCCTTTCGTTTTTTTCAAATTCATATTTATATTGCTTCTTTTAATACTTACAATTCTTATTGCATTTTATAAATAACTTTATAAACTCCCCTGATGTCCTTTGTAGTGTTAAGAAACTCAGAAACATTCAAATCTTTTGATATCCTTTGTTACATTCATTCATTGCTTAAATTCAATGTACTACATTGCTTCGTCAGTTCTTAAAAATTCTGCATACTCATCATTCATATCATTTTCCAAGTCATCAAAATATTTCTCTTTCCTAATCTTTTCACAGATTGTCGTGTTTCTTTAACATCCTCTAACACCCAAGCAATTTTCATTAACAAAAGTGTGTTAATTTCATTTATGTGTTTGGGCCACATATGTAGTCGTGCTTTAATTCCACGTGAGTAATGATGTATTTTTCTTATTAAAAGTTGGGGTCTGAAAAGATTCTCTCAAAAACTAAATTTACCATCTTTATTCCATATTCTAAAAATGGCAAATGTTTGTCTAATTGGTACATGAAAATATTGCTTGTACAAGTCGTCTTCAAATTTTTGTTTAATATGAAGATCTTATGAGATATATAAAATAAAATAAAATAAAATAAAATAAAATAAAATAAAATAAAATAAAATAAAATAAAATAAAATAAAATAAAATAAAATAAAATAAAATAAAATAAAATAAAATAAAATAAAATAAAA